>JAODAL010019459.1:0-71973 GCA_025379985.1 Phyllomedusa bahiana | reverse complement strand
TTTGTGCTGACACAAGGCAGCAGCACTTCCATCTCACCCACAATCACTGGAAGAAAGTAGTGTTCCCCATGATCAATGAATCTTGGGGAGGACAGGGGGGGGGGGGGGGTGGGGGGGGGGGCGGATCAGCGCCGCGCCCCGGCTGGTTTTCTAGATTCTGTTGGGGCCGATTCTAAATTTTAAATGAATGGGAATAATTAAAACCGGTTATTTCGTCGGGACGCCATAGATTTCCAGGACGCCCTGCGCTCGCCTGGTGAAGCTACTGCAGATATAGTTTCCGGGTTGTGTGACCCATGTATCGACCCCTGTCCCCAGGCGAAGCGGCTGCTCCACTTTCCTCCATCACTCATAGTGTATAGTTGTAGTGGGGAATGATTGGTCACCCTATAGTAGTATTTGTATTTTAGGAATAGTTTGGTAACCCCATAGTAGTATGTTGTATTGTAGGAATAATTGGATACATCCTCATGTAGATAGTCTGTGTGTAGGAATAGATTGGATACATCCTCTAGTAGAATCGTATTTTTGGACTGATTGGAACATCCCAAAATTGTATGTCTGTTGAGGAATAGATTGGAAACCCCTCATATAGTATAGTCGTAGTTGGAATAGATGGATACATCCCGGGGTAGAAGTCGTAGTGTGGGAATAGTTTGGATACACCCTCATAGTATATAGTCGTATGGGGAAAGATTGGATACATCCTCATAGTAGTTTGTCTTAGTGTAGGAATGATTGGATACATCCCATAAAAAGTATGTCTGTAGTGTAGGAATAGATGGATAACCCTCATATGGTATATCTGTAGTGTAAATAATTGGTACTCCTCATATATTTAAGCTGTGTTTGGAATAGTTTTTAAACATCCTCATAGAGTATAGTTTTTAGTTGGGAATAGTTTGGGATACCCCAAGTAGAAGTCGAGTGTGGAATAATTGGATACTCCTATAGTGATGTCTGTATGTGGGAATAGATTGGGATACACCCTCAATATTAAAGTTTAGTGGGAATAGTTTGGAAAACCCCCCTTTGTGATAGCTTTAGTGTAGGAATAGTTTGGTCAACCCATGTGTAAGTCTGTATGTAGGAATAGATTGGATACCCCCTCTGTAGTATATTCTGCAGTGTAGGAATAGATTGGATACACCCTCTAGTATTTAAGTTTTTAGTGTAGGAAAGATTGGATATATCCTCTAGTAGTATAGTCTGTGCTTTTGGAATGATTGGATACATCCTCATAGTAGTATATTTGTGTGTGGGAATAGATTGGTACCCCTCATATAGTTTGTCTAGGTGGGAATAGATTGGATCATCCTCATGTGAAGTTGTAGTGTGGGAAATTTTTGGAAACATCCTCATAGTGTATAGTCTGTATTATGGATAGTTTGGGAACACCTCTGTAGTTAGCCCTGAGTGGGGGGAAATAGAGGGGATCATCCTCATAGTATATAGTCTTTGTGGGAAATTTTTTGGATACCCCCCATAGTATATGTCTGTAGTGTAGGAATAATTGGATACATCCCAAGTTAAGTCTGAGTGTGGGAATAGTTTGGTACATCCTCATAGTAGTATAGTCTGTAGTGTAGGAATAGATTGGATACATCCTCATAGTAGTATAGTCTGTATTATAGGAATAGATTGGATACACCCTCATAGTAGTATAGTCTGTAGTGTGGGAATAGATTGGATACACCCTCTAGTGTATAGTTGTAGTGAGGAATAGATTGGTACCCCCATAGTAGTATAGTCTGTATTATGGGATAATTGGATCATCCCTTTAGTAGTTATCTGTAGTGTAGGAATAGATTGGATACATCCTCATAGTATATAGTCTTTAGTGTAGAATAGATTGGATACACCCCATAGTAGTTATTGTAGTGTAAAAATAGATTGGATACTCCTCATAGTAGTTGTCTGATGTGGGAATAGTTTGGATCCCCAAAAGTAGAATAGTCTGTATGTAGAATAGATTGGATACACCCATAGGTATAGTCTGTAGGTGGGAATAGTTGGATAATCCTCAGGTAGTATGTCGTAGGTTGTGGAATGTTGGTACTCCTCATAGTGTTAGTCGTGGGGTTTGGAATAGATTGGATACACCTAAGTATATGTCTGTAGGTAGGAATAGTTTGGATACACCTCATATAGTATATTCTGTGCGTGGAATAGATTGGATACATCTCTATTAGTATAGTCTGTAGTGTATAATAGATTGGATCACCTCAAATTAATAGCGTAGTGTAGGAATAGATGGGATAATCCTCTAGTAGTATAGTCGTAGTGTGGGAAATAGTTTGGGATACATCCTCATAGTAGAAATTCTGTGTTGGAATGTTTTGGATACACCTTATAGTTATCTGAGGTACGAAAAATTTGGGATACATCCTCATATAGTTAGTCGTAGGTAAATAGTTGGTCACCTCATGTAGAAAGTCTTTTGTGTGGGAATAATGGATACATCCTCATAGTATTTGAGTTGTAGTGTAGGAATAATTGGTACACCCTCTGTGTATATTTGCATGTGGGAAAAATTTGGGATAACCTCATAGTAGTACAGTCTGAGGCAGGAATGGGATTGGTAATCATCATAGTATAAGTCTGTGCTAAAGGGATTGGATTGGATACTTCTCGTAGTATATAGTTGTAGTGTAAAAAGTTTGGGATCTCCTCTATTTAAATAGTTGTAGTTGGGAAATAGAGGGTACACTCCTGTATATATTGTAATTGGGGAAAGTTTGGGAAAACATCATAGTAGTACAGTCTGTAGTGCAGGAATAGATTGGATACATCATCATAGTAGTAGAGTCTGTGCTGAAGGATTGGATTGGATACATTCTTGTAGTAGTATAGTCTGTAGTGTAGGAATAGATTGGATACATCCTCATAGTAGTATAGTCTGTAGTGTAGGAATAGATTGGATACATCCTCATAGTAGTATAGTCTGTAGTGTAGGAATAGATTGGATACATCCTCATAGTAGTATAGTCTGTAGTGTAGGAATAGATTGGATACATCCTCATAGTAGTATAGTCTGTGCTGTAGGAATAGATTGGATACATCCTCATAGTAGTATAGTCTGTAGTGTGGGAATAGATTGGATACAACCTCATCGTAGTATAGTCTGTGCTGTAGGAATAGAGTGGATACATCCTCATAGTAGTATAGTTTGTAGTGTAGGAATAGATTGGATACATCCTCATAGTAGTATAGTCTGTAGTGTAGGAATAGATTGGATACATCCTCATGGTAGTTGTGCCAGTACCTTTGTCACAGGCCCTGATTGCATACGGTTAAATTCTCCAAAACAAAAATACAGCAGCACCCAGCCGGCACTAAGCCGTACAGATATTGGTCTAATGGAGCATATAAAATGCATTGCTACTCTACCTTTCTGGAGGGAATAACAAGTTGGCGGCTTTCTGCTTTCTGTCCACTACTCTGTGCTTTTTCATGCTGCTATTATTTATACCTTTTTTTATTCCTACATATACTATTTTAAGTTTCTTGTTGTTTGGTGGTGGGGGCCCATCTCATTTTGGCATGAGACCCTATGAATTCTTTTTACACCCTGGATTACTGCTATGCTTTATGTATGCACATAATAAAGGCTTTTAGTGCACAGTTTGATCAAATTGTGTATGCCCACCTACCACGTTATGGTAGCCTCATCAGATGGGTCCCTACTCAAATGCCTCTCTTTATAGGGATGCGATGCAGCCAGCATACTTTTAGAGCTGGGCTCCATTCGCACTGATTATTAAGGACCTCATGCTGCCAGGAGGGAGGAGGGCACGGCTAAGAGAATTTACTTTTGCAGCCACACCAGTGTGCACCAGCGTCTATGCAAATTGTAAACGGAGGTGTGGGCTAACTCTGTTTTTCGTGCATTTGGAGAAGCGGCCGAACCAATTTTAGCTGTGCCCTCCTCCCACCTGGCAAGTCCTTATAATGAGTGTGAATGGAGACAAGCCCTGAATGTATGGTGGCTTTGGCCCCACAGAAAGTTATTATAGTAGGGACCCACCTGATCCGGCTACCATGACACAGTAGGTGGGCATATGCAATTTGATCAAACTGTGTACTAAAAGCCTACATTTTGTGCATGTAAGCATAGCAGAAATGAAGTTAAATGTCATACTAGTCCAATGGATTTAATGTGCTGTTTGGATCTGGTGTCTGAGAATCTTTGCAGTCACAACAACGTCTATGTAAATTACAATCAGAAGTGCAGGCTAGCTTGTTTTTATTTCTTGAATTGCTACAGCCTTGATGTTATTACCGACTGAAGCCTCTTGTGTGATCTTATTTTTGCCTTAAAGGAGTTGACTGGTTCATAGAAAAACTGCAGGTGCCTCACAAAAAAAAAGCTTGTACTCACCTTCTTCCGTTCCTGCACTGTGTCTCTGTGGTCTTCTGTTCTCAGGGCCGGAACGATAGGTAGGCGAAGATAGGCGACCGCCTAAGGCTCCACTTCATCCCAGGCAGCAAGGGGGCGCAAATAGATATGGAGTGGGCTGAATTTTACATTGCGAGCATAGGGATGGGGCGCAACATGCCTTATTTGCCTAGGGCACCAGAATACCTTGTCCCAGCCCTGTCTGTTCTCTTCTACTTCTGAACTGGGACGTCACCGCGACAGCTGCTGATTGGCCGCAGTGGTCATGTGGCTCTGCTTACTTCATCGTTCAGAGCCATTTACTTCCAAACAGCAGTGTGCTCTGGTGTATTCAAAACTCCTATAGACCTGAATGGAGAGAACTGCACAAGCGCAACCATCTCCTGAGGCCGGCTCGTAGCGAGTTACAAGCTAGCCTCAGAAGGCAAAACCCCTTTAAAGTGCAGTATCATTTCTTTAATCTGGCATCTCATAATCCATAAAAGATCTGGCACAAAATTGCATGAGAAGCCTGCAGAGAGAACCAATTCTGAAATTCTGCTGAAAGGTACAGCCATTTTTTACCAAAAAGGCCCCGGGCTGGGAAAAAAATCAGCCCTGGCACTAACCCCCCCCAGCAGCCCACATACAATATCCCTTAAAAAAATTTCCCCTTTTTTCCGCCCCCGCCCTTTCCCTAAAATAAGCAACACTATAAAAGGTCTTTACACGAGCATTTTTGGTGCATTTAGTATCTTTTTGGGGTGCATTTTGGAAAAGGGCAGAGCAGTTTGCGGGAAAAATTTCTGCACAAAAAAACGCATCAAAAAATCACCAAAACCCCTCCGTGTGAGAGCCCCCTACCAAACAAAAAGGAAACAGTGGTGCAGAGAACCCCCTCATCACAGAGTCGGGTGTGCACTTTGCTTTACAACCCGGACAAGCCCCACTGACACTACATAACCCACATAACCTAAAACCCCCCCAATCACATCACCAGTATAGTCACATCACATGGATACAGATGATTCAACATAGAATAAAAGCCCCCTGAAGCAGGATCACAGGAGATTTCAACTCTGATGGAGTTGTTCTCTTCCCCTTTCTTTCCATCTGGCCCAAACCCCATGATGTTTTCCCCTGAGAGTTTTTTCCCTTCCTTTTCTTTCTTGCCCGGTAAGCATCAAGTCTTTTTCTAGTGGTCACTACTCTGTAAAATTTACCACAATACATTTAGACTCCTCTCTTTTCCAGCACTTTCCTATAAAATTCCCCCAAACAAGTATGTTAACCCAAAATTAGAAAAAAAAAAATGTCAGATAATGGATTAAAAAGTAGACCCCCCTTAGGCAGGCAGGCCGTATTAGATAGGGAGGGCCCGTATGTAGGTAGGCAGGGGAGTATGCAGGCAGGCAGGGCAGTATGCAGGCAGGCAGGGGCATAGCAGGAGGCGGGCGTATGGGGGGCAGGCCACTTATAGGCAACAGGGACAGTATATAGGCAGGAAGGGACTTAAGTAACAAAGGGGAGATATAGGCAGCCAGGGCAGTGTATAGGTAGGGAGGGATTATAGGGAGTCAGGGCAGTGTATAGGTAGGCAGGGGTATTTAAAAGGGGCCCCGGGGCAGGGGATGCAGCCGGCAGGGTATAAAGCCGGGAGGGCTTATCGCCAAGCAGGGTAAGGGAGCCAGGAAAGGGTAAAAGGTAGCCAGGGCAGGGGATCATATAGCCAGGGCAGGGGATCATATACCAGGGGAGGGTACATTAGCCCGGCGGGGATAGGGACCCGGGGAGGGGATAGGGAGCCAGGGAGGGCATCATATACCAGGGAGGTTTTAAAGGGAGCCGGGGGGCATCATATGCCAGGGAGGGTATAGGGAGCCAGGGCGGGCATCATATAGCCGGCCAGGGTAAGGTAGCCAGGGCGGGCATCTATACCCGGGGGAGGGATAGGGAGCCAGGGCAGGGATCAAAGCCAGGGAGGGTATAGGGAGCCGGGCAGGGCATCAAAAAGCCAGGGGGGTATAGGTACCAGGGGAGGGGGTCATATACCAGGCCCGGGGAAAAGGAGCCAGGCAGGGGATCATACCAGGGCGGGTTTTTTTTTTTTGGTAGCCAGGGCAGGGATCATATACCGGCGGGTATAGGTAGCCCGGGGGGCATCATATAGCCCGGGAGGGTAAGGGGGCCAGAGCGGGCATATTAGCCAGGGCTGGGGATAGGGCCAGGGCAGGGCACTTATAGCCAGAGCCGGGTATAGGTACCAGGGGGGGGGGGGGGGTATAGGGAAACCAGGGCGGGGATAGTACCAGGGAGAGTATAGGGACCAGGGCAGGGCATCATATAGCCAGGCAGGGTATAGGTAGCCAGGGCAGGGCATCATATAGCCAGGACGGGTATAGTAAGCCAGGGCAGGGCATCATATAGCCAGGCAGGGTATAGGTAGCCAGGGCAGGGCATCATATAGCCAGGCAGGGTATAGGTAGCCAGGGCAGGGCATCATATAGCCAGGCAGGGTATGGGTAGCCAGGGCTGGGCATCATATAGCCAGGCAGGGTATAGGTAGCCAGGGCAGTGTATAGGTAGCCAGGGCAGGGCATCATATAGCCAGGCAGGGTATAGGTAGACAGGGCAGGGCATAATATAGCCAGGGCAGGGTATAGGCAGCCAGGGCAGGGTATAGGCAGCCAGGGACAGTAAGTTTAAAAAAAATAAAAAAATAATACTCACCCGCTGTCCCCTCCTCTTCACCAGCCCCGGAGCGGCCGCTCTCACCCGAGTGGGGGCCGTGGAGCGGGCGCGCGATGACGTCATCACATCGCCCACCTGCCCCGCGGCCTCCTGGGAGCTGACAGACGGGATCAGTAGATCCCAGCTGTTCAGCCTCGGCCGCTGCTTGCACCACGCGGTGCAGGCGGCGACTGTGATGGCTGCATGGCTGGGTCGGTGACCCAGCCGTGCAGCTGTATGGCGAGGGGGGCCTGTCGGCCTGATGCGACCATTGCGGCCCCTGTAGCGCGCCACAGACCGGCGCCGAGACTCGGGCCCGCCGGGGGGGAGGACACACACACACACACACACACACCGTCCTCCTCGGCGGGCGATCCGAGCCGGCCCTGTGGCCCGGACCCCAGCAACCCGCTGGGGTCCCGGTTTGCCCTATGGGCTGCCCGTGCCTGGTACCAGAATAGACATTTAGGGCGACATGTATGATCGGGAGTTGCGCCTGTTTTCTGGCGAAAACTGCAGCTCACCGATCCGAATCCCCTGTCGGACGCAGGGACGCGATGTTAGGTGCAACCTTCGCCACTTTCGGCTGCGCCTCACATAAAGGGGCGTGCACTGGGCCCGGTGTGGGCGTTTTGGGGCGGGACGCGGCTCATTCGTATCCTCCGAGGCATGCATGATCGCGGGTCGGAAAAGTGCGGCGCATTGCAGCGCTCGCCAGCTCCGACAGGCAGACCTGGTTGAAGTTGGTCTAAATGAGCCGGAGGAGGCGAAGTGAAGTGAGAACGGAACATGAGAGGAAACATATAGAAGATCGCAACAGAAATCCATCTCAGCTCTCAGCGCCGTGCGGCATGGAGTATGATTCCAAAAAAAAGTTTTTATTAGGTGTAAAACATTTTCAGAAAAAGAGCTCAAACCTTCTAAAAAAAAAAAAACATAAAAAAAATGGTTGATTCTCGGGGCCCAACAATAGAGTTGATTCTTGGGACCAACCAGTGGTTTTGATTCTTGGGGCTCACCAGTGTAGCTGATTCTCGGGGGCCCATCAGTGTAGCTGATTCCTGGGGGGCCCATCATTGGAGCTGATTCCTGGGGGTCCACCAGTGTAGCTGATTCTTGGGTTCCACCAGTGGAGCTGATTCTTGGGTTCCACCAGTGTAGCTGATTCTCGGGGGTCCATCAGTGTAGCTGATTCTCAGGGGTCCATCAGTGTAGCTGATTCTCGGGGGCCCATCAGTGGAGCTGATTCCTGGGGGTCCACCAGTGGAGCTGATTCTTGGGTTCCACCAGTGTAGCTGATTCTTGGGGCCACCAGTGTAGCTGATTCTTGGGTTCCACCAGTGTAGCTGATTCTTGGGGCCCACCAGTGGATTTGATTCTTGGGGCCCACCAGTAGAGATGATTCTTTGTGCCCACCAGTGGAGTTGATTCTTGCGGCCACCAGTGGATTTGATTCTTGGGGCCCACCAGTGGATTTGTTTCTTGGGGCCCACCAGTGGATTTGATTCTTGGGGCCCACCAGTGGAGTTTATTCTTGGGGCCCACCAGTGGATTTGATTCTTGGGGCCCACCAGTGGATTTGATTCTTGGGGCCCACCAGTGGATTTGATTCTTGGGGCCCACCAGTTGAGTTGATTCTAGGGGCCCACCAGTGGAGTTGATTCTTGGGGCCCACCAGTGGATGGGATTCTTGGGGCCCACCCGGGGATTGGATTCTTGGGGCCCACCAGTGGAGTTGATTCTTGGGGCCCACCAGTGGATTTGATTCTTGGAGCCCACCAGTGGAGTTGATTCTTGAGGCCACCAGTGTAGTTGATTCTTGGGGCCCCCCAGTGTAGCTGATTCTTGGAGCCACCAGTGTAGCTGATTCTTGGGTTCCACCAGTGTAGCTGATTCTTGGGGCCCACCAGTGGATTTGATTATTGGGGCCCACCAGTGTAGCTGATTCTTGGGGCCCACCAGAGGATTTGAATATTGGGGCCCACCAGTGGATTTGATTCTTGGGGCCCACCAGTAGAGTTGATTCTTGGGGCCCACCAGTGGATTTGATTCTTGCGGCCACCCGTAGATTTTATTATTTGGGCCCACCCGTGGATTTGATTCTTGGGGCCCACCAGTGGAGTTGATTCTTGGGGCCCACCAATGGTTGTATTCTGGGCCCACCAGGCATGTGATTACTTGGGGCCCACCATGGATTTATTGACTTCTTACGTGGCCACCGATAGGTATTTGATCTTGGGGCCCACCAGTGGATTTGATTCTTGGGGCCCACCAGTGGATTTGATTCTTGGGTTCCACCAGTGTAGTTGATACTTGGGACACACCAGGGGAGTTGTTTCTTGGGGCCACCAGTTGAGATGATTCTGGGGGCCACCAGTGGATTTGATTCTTGGGGCCCACCAGTGGATTTGATTCTTGGGACCCACCAGTGTAGTTGATTCTTGGGGCCCAGCACTAGAGTTGATTCTTGGGGCCCACCCGGTGAGTTGATACTTGGGGCCCATTCTACAACTACTATAGTTCGCTGCACATGACGCTTGCTTGTGCCTCTCTTCCTCTGCCTTTCTCCTGAAAAGCACCCCCCAGGTCTGCTAATCTCAGGGGCCCAATATACCCAGCCAGGGGCCCACCCTACCCAGGGGCCCACCAGGGATTTACCCTGCCACTATACAGTATACGATGCAGCCAGCCCCTGATTCCAGGCTCCATTCCTGGCTGTTTGTGACTTGTAGTTCCACAAGCGAGCGCGCTCCACCGCAGCCGATCCCAGTATTTCATTCAGAACACTGGCATAGAAATAACCCTCCTTGCACAGGACAGTGAGTAACAGCGCTGAATTTGGAAATCCTTGTTACTTCCCCATTAGCACCTCCCTGATGTTGGACAGCCCCATGCAGGCAGCCATGTGACGGAGGAGAGCTCTACAGAGAACTGGAGGAGAAGGCACAGAGACGTGTGGGAGGAAAGCTCAGTGCATCTAGTAAATGCAAGATGTCATAAACCAACCCCACAACCTCTGCAGCCTCCTGCCTACCCCCTGCAGCACCAGGGCTCGAGCAGGATGCCAGGATCTGGGTGAAGAGCGCCGCCTGCTATTTGTTGCATTTGGTGTTTACAGCCTGGATACCATGTATCTCCAGATTCATCACTTCAGTCATTGCATGCTGCTCTCAGGTAGGACACGGTTTGGCGGTGCAGTTTATGGTGGCGGAGCTGGGATAGGTCTGGGGGTTCTGCTTGGGTCGGTTAATTTTTTGGAAGATAACACATAAAGATAGTAAATAGCAGGATTATATATTGAGCTGCTGGGATTACATATGTGCGTTGTTACAGCAACAGCCCTATGGAAACCCAGTAGCAAGGCTTTGATGTAATGCACTTCATAGCTGCAACCTGTAGCCGCCCTCTGTGATCGTTCAGGTTTCTTGTTTTCCTGTTACATGCATGGCACCGACATATTCTGTAGTGTTGTACAGATATTGTTTTTTTTTTTTTTTGGTGTGTAGGAGGGAGCCGGAAAAAATCCTCGTAAACAGAAGGAGAACATACAAACCCCATGCCAGGGCTGCCATCAGTCATCTATTAACCCCATACAGCCAAATCAACTGGTGCCCCCCCCATTAGTAGTTCCTATTTTTTAACATATCAATGGGCCCCTTTTTCATTAGGGCCCCTGACAGGAGTACTGCCCGTGCTGCCCTATTGGTGCCCCTGCCCCATGCAGATGTTGTTCTTGGTCAGACCCTGCAGGGCAACAATGCTAACCACCGAGCCATCATACCATCTGCCATGGTTGGTTGCATGGGGTTGTCCACCCTCATGTCCATCATAGTTACACAGTAAGGAGATAGCACAGGCCTATGCTATACTCTATGTACAAATGAAGTAGGGATAAATACATCATCTCATCTGAAGTCTTAGGTCAGTTTCATACGGCCATGATATAGACCTATTATAGTATCCATGTTATGACAATATCATACTTACATTTAAAGGGGTTGTCTTACTACAGGAATTGCTGCTTTTTGTGTTACAGATCTTGCAAACACAAGTCACTTTGCAATATTTGTTCAGTAACATTGTCCTACCTATTCCTAGATATCCCCTCTTGTATGGGCTGCATCAGCTTTCTTAGGTCGCTATAGCTACAGATCTGTTCAATTTCTCATGATAGGCTGCCAGCACTGGTTGCTATAGCTACAGATTACTTCAATCTCTTCTGATAGGCTGCCAGCACTGGTTGCTATAGCTACAGATCAGTTCAATCTCTCCTGATAGGCTGCCAGCACTGGTTGCTATAGCTACAGATCAGTTCAATCTCTCCTGATAGGCTGCCAGCACTGGTTGCTATAGCTACAGACCTGTTTAATCTCTCCTGTTAGGCTGCCAGTGATGGGCGCTATAGCTACAGACCTGTTCGATCTCTTCTGATAGGCTGCCAGCGCTGGTCACTATAGCTACAGACCTGTTCAATCTCTCCTGATAGGCTGCCAGCACTGGTTGCAATAGGTACAGACCTGTTTGATCTATCTTGATAGACTGCCAGCACTGGTTGCTATATCTACAGACCTGGCTTCTACTGCAGCCTAGTAGAAGCCAATTCACATGACCCTGAATTCAAAGTGAAACCAAGAAAACAGGACTGAGGTGAGATGAATCAATGTAGTGAGACAACCCCTTTGATTTTCCAATATTGTGCAATTAAGCTTCACAATGGGAATGCTCCCATAATGGTCAGGAATGCTCCTAAAATGCCTGCTGTTGGGTAGCATTTGCCTCTTTTGTGGTCCGTTCTTCCACCAAACTCAGGACTGTTGGTAACTATGCAAGATATGCTCCCCCAACAGCTCAATTGAAGGGGTTGGCCGCTTGAAAAATGGGGCAAGGGGTCACCAGGGTGGGTAAAAACAAATAGATATTCACCTCCTGGTCCCCCGCTGTTGCCGCTTCGGATCCCTCTGGCGATTCGCTCCTCTATTTTTTTTATGTGTGCAACCCCTTTAATTGAACTGCTCTGGGTGCATATCTTGCATAGATACCAAAGGCGACGTATTATTTTTGGCGCCCATTAGTAGTGTAGAATGTGTCTGAATCTATGAACCTGTTCTACTGCGGGTCATAGATTTAGCACTTTATAGCCACAAAGTGACACTTCTGGCTCAGGTAAACCACTTGTAAAGTGCTCTACCTGTTCCAGCAGTAATGCGCCTGGATTTGCCGTACTGAAGCTATAAATGTGTAGCTTCGTATGATTCTAGTGCCCCCCCCCCCCCCCCCCTCCCCCCCCTCTCAGGCGCATTACAAAGTGCCGTGGGCGCCCGATAATACACCTGATACTGGAGTGCACCTGGCTAAAAATAGAGCGATCAGGCTGTTAGTCTTCGGGCTGAAAAGACGCCGGACCTCTGCCGCAGCCCCATTCATACATGTTGCCCCAACTGTCTTGAATGGACCATAAAACATGCGAATTCCACCCAAAAGTAATCATTTTGGGGGTATTGTTGACCTTTTTTGGGGCATTCCCAGGTTAGAGCTTAAAGGGGTTGTCTCACTACATTGATTCATCTTACCTCAGTCCTGTTTTCTTGGTTTCATTTTGAATTCAGGGGTATGTTTACTGGTTTCTACTAGGCTGCAGTAGAAGCCAGGTCTGTAACTATAGCAACCAGTGCTGGCTGCCTATCATGAGAGATCAAACAGGTCTGTAGCTATAGCAACCAGTGCTGGCAGCCTATCATGAGAGATTGAACAGGTCTGTAGCTATAGCAACCAGTGCTGGCAGCCTATCATGAGAGATTGAACAGGTCTGTAGCTACAGCAACCAGTGCTGGCAGCCTATCATGAGAGATTGAACAGGTCTGTAGCTATAGCAACCAGTGCTGGCAGCCTATCATGAGAGATTGCACAGGTCTGTAGCTACAGCAACCAGTGCTGGCAGCCTATCAGGAGAGATTGAATAGGTCTGTAGCTACAGCAACCAGTGCTGGTAGCCTATCAGGAGAGATTGAACAGGTCTGTAGCTATAGCAACCAGCGCTAGCAGCCTATCATGAGATTGAACAGCGTAGCTACAGCACCTGCTGCAGCCTTCAGGAGATTGAACAGGTCTGTAGCTATAGCAACCAGCGCTAGCAGCCTATCATGAGAGATTGCAAAACGTAAGGCTGTGCACATCTAAAATATACTTTGAAAAACGCAAGCATAGGTGCACACTGAAAAGGCAATAGCATACATCTAACACAAATATCAGTGGCACACTAAAGACTAAGTAAAACCTCAAGGTATATAGGAATATTGAAATGCATTACTGCTAAGGAAAATATGAAAAACCTGGGACTCTTAGTTTACAGTATTTGATCAAAGATTGTATTAAGCTCACCTCCCAACACGTCAAGGGGTTCCCAGAGCAGGTGAGTCCCTACACTGAACATGTTACCTCACTAGGCGTCAATCCAGACTGCAACTTCAGGGAATGGTAGGAACTAGCAATTGGATTATCCTGAGATATCATGAGAGATTGAACAGGTCTGTAGCTACAGCAACCAGTGCTGGCAGCCTATCAGGAGAGATTGAACAGGTCTGTAGCTACAGCAACCAGTGCTGGCAGCCT
Source organism: Phyllomedusa bahiana (assembly GCA_025379985.1). Lineage (NCBI taxonomy): Eukaryota > Metazoa > Chordata > Amphibia > Anura > Hylidae > Phyllomedusa > Phyllomedusa bahiana. Next base: position 58,256 of record JAODAL010019459.1, on the reverse strand, counting down.
ATCAGGCGAGATGGAACAGGTCTGTAGCTATAGTGACCTGAGGAGCTGATGCAGCCCATACAAGAGGAGGTATCTAGGAATAGGTAGGACACTGTTAATGGACACATGTTGCAAAGTGACTTGTTTTTGCAAGATCTTTAACATAAAAAGCAGTAATCCTTGTAGTGAGACAACCCCTTTAAATGCCCCAATTTTGGTAATTGAAATGAAAGTAAGTATGATATTGATGGGTCTAGCTATAGGCGGGCAGAGGCAGCAGTCGCTAATGTGCCCTGGAGTCTCAGGGGGACTAAAGGCCCCTCTGTCACATACGAAGACATCAGTATTATAAATGACACATGGTGGATTGGGGCCCTTTGATAGCTTTTGGAGCCCAGGAGATCTAAGTTAGGCTTCTGTGAGATTTTGTGACTCTAGCATGCTTACTGTAATGAGTCCATATAAAACTGACCAAAGACTTCAAGTGAGATGATGAATTCAGCCCTGCAACGGCTGTACATCCAGTATAGTGTAGGCCTGCACTATCTCCTCACTGTGTTACCAACAGAACAGTTGCTATTGTCATGGACAGTTGCACCCAGAGGGTTTTGCTGTAAATGAGCCTTTTACATGGTATATGAGATGCTGTCTGAACACAATAAATCCCTTCTATCCCAATAATGGGGATTTCCATCTTCCCCCCCAATGTACTCATCCCATTAACGATCAATGATAGTAACTGGCTTGGAAGATTTGCCTGCGTGTCGGCGATCAGATCTCAGGGCTGATTATCTGTATGAGTAAACCCGAGCTTCTCTATTCCTAGAGCGGTGATATATAAGGAGTTACTCCTATGTGATCAGTATGTAAAGTGCGACAGCTAGAACACCAAAGTGAGTCATCTGCAATCTGGGTGAACTAGCAGGAGCATTTACATTACAACAGATAGCGGTGGCTTTCTAGGCGGACATGTTTAGGGGTGGACAATATACTGGTGCAGCCGATGCAGCTGCACAGGGGCCCGTTTAGTAAAGGGGGTCAACGTCATCCTGGAAACAACCTCCTAATATGCATTAGATTGTATATAAGGGCTGACGCTAATACGTTTCATGGCTCACTGTTGCAGCTGGGTTGATAGACATAAGGGTGTGCTCGATTTTGTGACATTAGGCAACAGAGGGCCCATATACTGTACAAGTGCAGGGCCCTTTGCTTTCTGTGTCTCATAAAACATAAGGGCTTGTAGTTTGCCCTCTATTGCTGCTGTTTCTATTCATTATTCTGCAAAAGGAACAAGCGTTAGGGATTGGGGCTGAATTTTGAGTTTTTATGGTCTCTACACCTTGGGAATTGCATCAAGTGCAATTTTCTGAAAAACTAATTCACTGGAAGTAAATGGAGCATATAGGAGGGCGACTGACAGTGCTTGACAAAGAGCTATGGAAATTTTATTAATTTTTAAGCCAGGGTATCTACAAATGACCTTAAATTGCTCAACTTCCTCTTTCGTCCGCCCTGCCTCATTCTAGCAATTACAGTTTACTTCATTATGTGACTTTTTTATGTCTGCTGTAATGTTTTGCGTAGTTTTCGGGTGGCAATTTTCATAGAAACTTTCATCTTAAGGATATTTGCCTATAATTTTGTTTTAAACTTGATTGAAGGGAGGTTTAAGGTTTGTTGCAGATGAGCCTCAACCCGGTACTGCAACAACCTCATTAACAATGTCGTCCATAGGTTGTCCCCATAGCCAGGTTCAGCCATAGTGTGCCCCTAAAAGCTGTGTTATATAGTTTCCACATTAATGCTGCAAGCCAGGCAGAACTCCCATTAACAATATCAACCAATTAGTGCCGTCTTAAAAAAGGGTTATTCAGAGAATACCCCATAGAAGGTACCAGAGAGTGCCCAACTGAAATCACAAATCGCCAGAGAGCCCCATTGTCATTACTATTTGCCAGATTGTGCCCAATTGACATCCCTATTAGTCAGAGAGTGCCCCATTGATATTACTATTAGCCAGAGAGTGCCCCATGGATATTACTATTAGCCAGAGAGTGCCCCATGGATATTACTATTAGCCAGAGAGTGCCCCATGGATATTACTATTAGCCAGAGAGTGCCCCATGGATATTACTATTAACCAGAGAGTGCCCCATGGATATTACTATTAGCCAGAGAGTGCCCCATGGATATTACTATTAGCCAGAGAGTGCCCCATGGATATTACTATTAGCCAGAGAGTGCCCCATGGATATTACTATTAGCCAGAGAGTGCCCCATGGATATTACTATTAACCAGAGAGTACCCCATGGATATTACTATTAGCCAGAGAGTGCCCCATGGATATTACTATTAGCCAGAGAGTGCCCCATGGATATTACTATTAGCCAGAGAGTGCCCCAGGGATTACTATTACCAGAGAGTGCCCCACGGATATTACTATTAACCAAGAGAGTCCCCATGGATATTACTTTTAAAGCCAGAGAGTGCCCCATGGATATTACTATTAGCAGAGAGTGCCCCAGTGGATATTACTATTAGCCAGAGAGTGCCCAATGGACTTACTATTACCAGAGAGGCCCATGGATATTAAACTAATAGCCAGAGAGTGCCCCCTGGATATTACTATTAGCCAGAGAGTGCCCCATGGATATTACTATTAACCAGAGAGTGCCCCATGGATATTATTATTAGCCAGAGAGTGCCCCATGGATATTACTATTAGCCAGAGAGTGCCCCATGGATATTATTATTAGACAGAGAGTGCCCCAGGGATATTACTATTAGCCAGAGAGTGCCTCATGGATATTATTATTAGACAGAGAGTGCCCCATGGATATTATTATTAGACAGAGAGTGCCCCAGGGATATTACTATTAGCCAGAGAGTGCTCTATGGACGTTACTATTAGCTAGAGAGGCCCCATGGATATTACTATTAGCCAGAGAGGCCCCATGGATATTACTATTAGCCAGAGAGTGCTCCATGGATAGTACTGTTAGCCAGAGAGTGCTCCATGGATATCATTGTTAGCCAGAAAGTGCCCCATGGACGTTACTATTAGCTGGAGAGTGCCCCAAGGACTTCACTTTTTGCCAGAGAGTGCCCTCTCCAAAACTGTCATTCAAAAAGTACCCCGTAATAGTGCCATTCAGACAGTTCCCCATTGAAATAAATGTTATCCAGAGAGTTCCTCATTGACCTCACTATTAACCAGAGACTGCCCTCTCAAAAAGTGTTATTCAGAGAGTGCCACATAAAAGGAGTCAGACAGAGATTGCCACATTTACATGACTATTAGCCAGAGAGTGCCCCATTGACATCCCTATTAGCCAGAGAACTCCTACTTACAATTCCAGCCAGAGAGTGCCCCATAGACATCACCAATAGCCAGAGAGTGTCCCATTTACCTTAGTATCTTCCAGAGAGTGCCCCATGGACCTCACTATTAGCCAGAGAGTGCACCATGGACATCACTAATAGCCAGGGAGTGTCCCATGACTCACTATTACCAGAGAGTGCACCATGGACATCACTAATAGCCAGGGAGTGTCCCATTTACATTAGTATTTGCCAGAGAGTGCCCCAGGGACCCCACTATTAGCCAGATAGTGCCCCATTGACAACAATATTTGCCAGAGTGCCTTCTCAAAAACTGTCATTCAAAAAGTACCCCATAGTGATGCCAGCCAGAGATTTCCCCATTGACATTACTATTAGCCAGATAGTGCCCCATTAAGGTCCCTTTTTATATTATATTTGTTATATAATGGGAATAGTTCCCGACATATATGCAAAATGGATGTGAAACACCTACTGGCGCCAAGTGCTTTGCTCTGGCAGTGAACGTTACAGTTTACATGGTGGCAGGGGTCATCCCCTCCCCCCACGGCCACATTGACGTATCAGTAGATCAATTGTAGCTGGATTTCCCCTGCAGAACAAATTATCTGTAATGTCAGTGACCTATTTCACTGGACTGTGCCCTTATCTGTGATAGTTACAGACGGCGCAAAATAGGAACAGCGATCGAACCTGCAAAGTTCAATACAGTGTAAGCACTGTGTGTGTATAATATGTGTGAATCTAATCTGCTACATCTGTATCCCAGCGCTTATCGCTCATCAGTGTGTGCTTTTATATATATATATATATATATATATATATATATATATAATATATATAATATATAATATATATTTTATATATATATTATAAATAATATAGCTATATATAAAAGCACACACTGATGATCCATAAGCGCTGGGATACAGATGTAGCAGATTAGCTTCACATTTGCTAAATAATTATCTACAATGTACTACAATGCTGCAAATCAAATTATAGTAAGATTGCTCCATATGTATTTTAGAAAGCAAGTGCACAGTATTAAAGGGGTTTTGACAAGTAATTTCATGCCTCCATTATCCAGCTTCAGCTTTCAGTGTGCTCAAAAGGGGGCGTGTGAGAATTGTTTGAATTGCATATCATGTGACCAAGCAGGCTTGACGTCACCATGCCTTTCCCCAGTGTGCTCACTCTAGTCAAAGAAAGGTCTGTTTATGTAAAGAGCTGTGTAGCTATAATGTAGCTGAGTGGTTAGAGCTATAGCCTGACAACATAGGAGACCTAGGTTCAAATCCCTGCAGGAGCCAAACATACAGATTTCTTTTTTTTTTTGTCTCAATGCACATACCTGATTGAGGTTTGTTTTGTTTTTTATATATATATTTGCACTGTTTGACTAATTACTAACGAGTACAGAGGATGGGAGTAAAATGACAGCACCTGGGGTTGAACACTTGCGCAGCAGCGAGTGTGTGTGATTACTAAGGAGTACAGAGGATGGGAATAGAATGACGGCACCTGGGGTTGGACACTTGCTCAGCAGTTAGTGTATGTGATTACTAAGGAATACAGAGGATGGGAATAGAATGACGGCACCTGGGATTGAACACTCGCTGAGCAGTGAGTGTATGTGATTACTAAGCAGGAAAGAGTCTGACAGTAGCTGCCTGAGAGGAGAGGTGAGGTCTGAGCATGTGCGGCCAGGACTGAGGAGCTCTCGTCCCTGGTCGTATCCCCTGGAGATGAGCTATACACTGTGGGTCACACCAGGATGCATTATGAGAAGAAGACAAAATGTCGGAGGCAGTATGATGAGCAATGTTCTGCTGGGAAACCTTGGGTTCTGGCATCATATGGATGTTACTGTGACATGTACCACTTATCTATACATTGTACAGATGATATCTACCCCCTTTATAGTAATGGGACTCCCTAATAGCAGTGGCCTCTTTCAGCAGGATAATGCCCCATTGTTCAGGAACATGACAAACAGATTGGGGTGGTGCATTGGTCTCCAAATTCCCCAGATCTTAATCTGATCAAGCCTCTGTTGGATGTGCTGCAGAAAGAAGTCTGATCCATAGAGGCCGCACCTCACACCCCACATGACTGCCAACGTCTTGATGCCAGATACAGGTGACCCTCAGAGATCTTGTGGAGTCCATGTCTCAGGGGGACACATCTGATTTGGTGGCACCAGGGCGACTTACACGATATTAGGCAGAAGGTTTTATTGTAGCAGCCAATCAGTTTCCAGCATTAGGTAACAACAAAGAAAAAACTTACTCACCCGTCTCTTAGGCTTAATTTAAACATGTCATCAGGAGACACCTGTAGCTTCCTCATGCACGGATCCTGTCGTCAGCCCCCAGCACAAATTCCAACAAAGTTTTAAAGATCCATCGTTGGTAACATAAAAACAGTTTATTTTATTGAAAAAGTATACACACACAACATCGAAAGTAGCGCCATATACTGGGAACACGCTTACGCGTTTCAAACCAGAATGGTTCTTGATCACAGCCTGATGCAACATCTAAAATAGTGCCATATACTGAGAACACGTCTACATGTTTTGAACCAGAACGGTTCTTGATCAAAGCCTCAGGCGTAAGCGTGTTCTCAGTATATGGTGCAATTTTAGATGTTGTATCAGGCTTTGATCAAGAACCGTTCTGGTTTGAAACGCGTAAGCGTGTTCTCAGTATATGGTGCTATTTTAGATGATGCCTCAGGCTTTGATCAAGAACCATTCTGGTTCGAAACGCGTAAGCGTGTTCTCAGTATATGGTGCTATTTTAGATGATGCCTCAGGCTTTGATCAAGAACCATTCTGGTTCGAAACGCGTAAGCGTGTTCTCAGTATATGGTGCAATTTTAGATGTTGTATCAGGCTTTGATCAAGAACCTTTCTGGTTCGAAACGCGTAACCGTGTTCTCAGTATATTGTGCTATTTTAGATGATGCCTGAGGCTTTGATCAAGAACCATTCTGGTTCGAAACGCGTAAGTGTGTCCTCAGTATATGGTGCTATTATAGATGTTACATCAGGATGTGATCAAGAACCACTCTAGTTCGAAACGCGTAAGCGTGTTCTTTGTATATGGTCCAAAACTTGAAAAAACACAGGAACAGCTCACCTCCCAAGCACTGCTGGATAACCCCGATATTTTCTTAGACTTGCTTCCTCTTGCGCACTCATTCGGACCTCCCGCGGCTTAGCGGTAACAAACATACAACGACGAGGCGTGCCGGCCTCTCTCTAGCTCCTCCAACTCCCGAGGCAGACAACATCCGGATCCGGGTTTTTACCACCTCTGCACTGCCACACTTATTTATGTTTTTATAATAAAGCATTACTTTGCTGCACCATTACCCGGATCCGGATGTTGTCTGCCTCGGGAGTTGGAGGAGCTAGAGAGAGGCCGGCACGCCTTGTCGTTGTTTCTTCTTAGTATATGGTACTATTTTAGATGTTGCATCAGGCTGTGATCAAGAACCGTTTTGGTTTGAAACGTGTAAGTGTGTTCTCAGTATATGGTGCAATTTTAGATGTTGCATGTGTATACTTTTTAAATAAAATAACCTGTTTTTATGCTGCCTACGCCGGATCATTAAAAGTTTGTTGGAGTTTCCAGCATTAGTTGTTCTCTGTCATTGCCCCACTACTTGTGCACTCTACAATTTCTACTTAAAGGGGTTGTCTCACTACAAGGATTGCTGCTTTTTATGTTAAAGACCTTGCAAAAACAAGTCACTTTGCAATATGTGTCCATTAACAGTGTCCTATCCTGTTTCCCTGAAAATAAGACACCCCCAAAAATAAGACATGGTGCATTTTTAGTTATGAAATTCAGAGTTTGGCTGCTTATGCTGATGTTTGTGATGAAATCACTACAGTATATAATACAGGTTGATGTTTTGTTCAACAATAAATGTGAATTATTGTTCATAGAAAAGAAAACATCCCCTAAAAATAAGTCTTAGCTCAGCTTTAAGAGCAAAAATTAATAATAAGACTGTCTTATTTTCGGGGAAACAGGGTACCTATTCCTAGATACCGCCTCTTGTATGGGCTACATCAGCTCCTCAGGTCGCTATAGCTACAGACCTGTTTGATCTCTCCTGATAGGCTGCCAGTGCTGGTCGCTATAGCTACAGACCTGTTTGATCTCTCCTGATAGGCTGCCAGTGCTGGTCGCTATAGCTACAGACCTGCTTTACTGACCTGGAAGCGTAACAGCCTGATTCAAAGTGAACCAAGAAAACAGACTGTGGTAACTGAATCAATGTAATGAGACACCCTAAAGCCAATGAGTGCTGATTCTTTTTGTATGACACCATGATAGTGATTTCCTATAGCTACGGACCTGGCTTCTATTTGCAAGCCTAGTGGAAGCCAGTAAACACACCCCTGAATTCAAAGTGAAACCAAGAAAACAGGACTGTGGTAACATGAATCAATGTAATGAGACAACCCCTTTAAAGCCAACATGAGTGCTGTTTCTTTTTGTATGACACCATGAAGTGATTTATTGTGTTCTACACATTTTACTGCTAGAGAAGATGGGAGTGCTACTGAGACTACCTCTTCCTCTTTCTATACTGGACTTTTAGAGTAAAAAAAAAAGAACCAAAGACAAATCAGAATGTAGGAAACTTTAGAATTAAATCTATAAATACATACAGTAGCTCACAAAAGTAAGTACACCCCTCACATTTTTGTACATTTTGTATTCTATCTTTTCATGGGACTACACTACATATATGAGCCTTTAATACAATGTAAAGTAGTCAGTGCACGGCTTGTATAACAGTGTAGATGTGGTGGTGCCCTCAAAATTACTCAACACAGACATCAATGTCCAAACCGCTGGCAACAAAAGTGGAATTGGTTCTTGGGGCCCAGCTACTGTACATAACTCTTAAAATGCAGCCCCAGTCCTGCCCTGCCTAAGGGCCCACTGGGACTTTCCCCTGCTCCTGGGTCAGTCCGAGCCTTGCCTTGATGCCAGAATCGCACTGGACACAGAGTCCGTTTCATTTCCTATTCTGGATTCGAGTAATTATCAATTCTGGCAGGTGTAATTAACCACACCAGCCGTGCTTAAAGGGGCTTTCCCACCATCTCATTTCATACCTCCTGCATCCAGCTCTTCAGCTCTGTGTGCTCAGAAGGGGGCGTGTGTGATTTGTTTGAATTGCATATCATGTGACCCAGCAGGATGACATCACCAGGCCTATCCTCTCTCTAGTGAAAGAAAGGTCTGTTTATATATATAGAGCTGTGAGTAGCTACATTGTAGCTCAGAGGTCAAGTTTTTGTCTCACAGCACAAGAGTCCAAGGTTTAGATCCCTGCAGGAACCAAACCTGTGGATTTTTTTTCTCTTTATCAATGCACAGACCTGATTGAGGTTTCTTTTTTTTATTTATTTGCACTGTTTGACTAATTACTAAGGAGTACATAGGATGGGAGTTGAATGACCGCACCTGAGGTTGAACACTCAGTAGCTGCCTGAGAGGAAAAGTGATGTCTGGCCAGAACTGAGGAGCTCTCAACCCTGGTCGTATCCCCTGGAGACGAGCTGTAAACAATGGATCGCTAAAGGAGCAGCTAAAACAAAAACGGTGCAGAATTTTTAATAATGATGAATGGTGAAAATGTTTATTATTTAATTTGCAAGCTTCCCACGTCAATTTTACTTCCTGACAAAACCCCCTTTAAAGCTGGCGCAGCTCCTGAACCTGGTCCATAGCCCCCAGCTGACATCATTACATATACAGTATGTGTCACTGTGGGAATAATTGATGGGGAGTGAAAGTGACACATGAATGGGGTGCAAATATTAGGAGATATTCATACAATTTGTGTAATATTGGACCCTCTGGTTGGTCCCATCTCGTTTTCTAATGCACTTACATCTTTGTAATGTCTCAGCTAGTTACAGAGAAGCTAAATATGCTAATAACTGCTATAGAACCACCCACAGCCTGAGGAGACAGAGGATGAGAAGCTGCCTGTGACTCAGCGTGCTGAGAAAACCCCATTAAGTTTGGGTCAAATAATCTGTGGTCAGGCCGGGACACTTGACTGTATAACAGATGCAGAAATGCGCCTATGTGAATCTGGCCTTATACTAGTGACCTGCTCTGATCGGTTGCTATGGGCATAAAGTTGATTTTGTAGTTAAAAAAAAATATATATATATTTTTTTACGACTGAAGCCAATGAAATTCTTTTTGAAAACCATCCTGGGAAACTTGTCCCCAGCTCGGCCCCAGATGGACCATGCCTGATGAGAAGGTTCCCACCACCCACAATTCCTGAGGGGGTGACCAGGGCTGGAGGTCATGCTGGACTTATCCCCTAGAAGGAGCGAGAGGGGTGAAGGGTTTGCTCTCTGTGGTCACATCAACGTTTCAAGAAAGCAGACTCAAGATCATTTCTAACCATCGAGGGCTGAGTCCTGATAATAGCGCATTGTTAGAGCCGTCCAGCTGGTGCCATGTCTTCTCCCAGGCCCTGCTGTCATGCAGCTTGTGAAGAACAGGTGGAGGAGCCGGGAGCGCTATAGAAGGCTGATTGTCATTCGCCGTTTGTGCTGTAGATGTGTGGTAGGGTGTATATGCTGGGTATAGCCTGCCAAGAGGAGTGACCGAGGTGGGGCAGCGCTACCCACAGCAACAAAGAGACCGCTGAGGATGAAAGACAAGAGAGTTTCTGCAGAGCACAGGGATTAACACAGACCAAGGAAGCACATTAACACATTGCTAAACCTGGTGCAAAGATTTATCCTGTTTCCTGCAAGTATTATTGCATTGGAAAATAAAAATGAGGTACAGCCATAGTTGGCAACTTTTGAAAATGGAAAAGCAGGAGATTAAAGAGGGAAAAATGTGCATCGGCACGCCCATCTTTTTGTGTGCCATGCCCCTTCAAAAAGCCACACCCACTCTGCCTCACTGCATAATGGCTTTGGAAGAAAGCCAGGTAGATGCCCTTATAGCCAGGTAGTAGCCCCTCATAACCAGGTAGTGCCCCTTACAGGCAGGTAGATGCCTCCTTTTAGCCAGGTAGTTGCCCCCTTTGTAGCCAGGTAGTTGCCCCCTTTAGTAGTCAGGTAGTTGCCCCCTTTAGTAGCCAGGTAGATGCCCCCCTTTAGTAGCCAGGTAGTTGCCCCCTTTAATAGTCAGGTAGTTGCCCCCTTTAGTAGTCAGGTAGTTGCCCCCTTTAGTAGCTAGGTAGTTGCCCCCTTTAGTAGCCAGGTAGTTGCCCCCTTTAGAAGCCATGTAGTTGCCCCCTTAAGTAGTCAGGTAGTGGCCCCCTTTAGTAGTCAGGTAGTGGCCCCTTTTAGTAGCCAGGTAGGTAGTTGCCCCCTTTAGTAGCAAGGTAGTGCCCCCTTTAGTAGGCAGGGAGATGCCCCCTTTGGAAGGGATGTAGTTGCCCCCTTCAGTCGTCAGGTAGTGCCCCCCTTTAGTAGTCAGGTAGTTGCCCCCTTTAGTAGCCAGGTAGGTAGTTGCCCCCTTTAGTAGCCACTGTGCCCCCTTTAGTAGCCAGGTAGTGCCCCCTTTAGTAGCCACTGTGCTCCCTTTAGTAGCCAGATAGATGCCCCCTTTAGTAGCCACTGTGCCCCCTTTAGTAGCCACTGTGCCCCCTTTCGTAGCCAGGTAGATGCCCCCTTTAGGAGCCAGGTAGTGCCCCCTTTAGTAGCCAGGTAGATGCCCCCTTTAGTAGCCACTGTGCCCGCTTTAGTAGCCAGGTAGATGCCTCCTTTAGTAGCCACTGTGCCCCCTTTAGTAGCCACTGTGCCCCCTTTAGTAGCCAGGTAGTGCCCCCTTTAGTCACCAGGTAGTGTCCCCTTTCGTAGCCACAGTGTCCCCTTTAGTTTCCAGGTAGTGCCCCCTTTAGTATCCAGGTAGTGCCCCCTTTAGTAGCCACTGTGCCCCCGTTAGTAGCCAGGTAGTGCCCCCTTTAGTAACCAGGTAGTGCCCCCTTTAGTAGCCAGGTAGAGCCCCCCATGTAGTTAATAAAAATAAAATAATAAAAGTCACTTACCTCACCAGGCTCCTGCAGCGCGGCCAGCTCCTGCCCGATCTCCTCAGCGGCGCAGGGGAGTGAGTGCAGCCGCGCGTCACTTCCCCTGCGCCGGTGACGTGTATGTACAGCGCACACCGGCGCTGTACATACAGGGGGAGAAGGGAGGAGGGGAACGATCCCTCCTGCCTTCCTCCCTGCACAGCGAGACTCCGGGCGGGTGAGCGGACGCTGCGGCCACTTCACCTGCCTGCAGGAGCGGCCCGGCGGTGCCAGAGTAGCGCGCCAGCGCTACTCTTGCGCCGCAGTAATTTAAAGAACCTCCGCCGCCTGCTGGCAGCAGGAAGAATGCCAACTCCCCCGGGAGGGCAGGGGGGGGGGGGACCCCAAATAGCGGAACCCCCCCGCCAAAAACGGGAGAGTTGGCATGTATGGGTACAGCACCCAAACAAATCAAAGCTGAATGTGTACATTAGATGCCCCCAGAGTGCCAGCCATAGATACCCTCTAATACAGTGGGGAAAAAAGTATTTAGTCAGCCACCAATTGTGCAAGTTCTCCCACTTATAAAGATGAGAGAGGCTCCTGTAACTGACATCATAGGTCGACCTCAACTATGAGAGACAAAAGGAGAAAACAAATCCCGAAAATCACATTATCTGATTTGGAAAGAATTTATTTGCAAATTATGGTGGAAAATAAGTATTTGGTCCCCTACAAACAAGCAAGATTTCTGGCTCTCACAGACCTGTAACTTCTTCTGTCTTCCACTCATTACCTGTAGTAATGGCTCCTGTTTGAACTTATTATCAGTATAAAAGACATCTGTCCACAACTTCAAACAGTCACACTCCAAACTCCACTATGGTGAAGAACAAAGGGCTGCTGAAGGACACCAGAAACAAAATTGTAGCCCTGCACGAGGCTGGGAAGACTGAATCTGCAATAGGCCAGCAGCTTGGTGTGAAGAAATCAACTGTGGGAGCAATAATTAGAAAATGGAAGACGTACATTTTCCCCACTGTATGCGGCTCAGAGTATGAGCCACATATGCCCTCTGGAGAGCCTGGCATAGATACTCCAGAGTACAAACCATAAATGACCCCCAGAGTGCCAGACACAGATACCTCCCAGTTATGTGTCCTCCAGAGTGCCAGGTACTGTACATCTCCCCCAAGGAAACACCTGGCTAGTGCGTGTATGTGGATGTCAGACCTACTGATGTGGGATTGCTGGGCGGTGTAGTGCAAAAGAAACACAGAGACTTGGGCTATTGTAGGCTTCACTCACAGTATTTACTCAGCAGCAGGGGTGTAACTTTGGTTCAAAAAGTGGGGGGGACCAATTTTCCCTCTCATCCCCTATCTTCCTATCCCTCCCTCGCCTTTCCTTTCTCTCCCCTCCTCTCCCTGCAGTTAAGCGGCCCCTCTAACCCAGCTAGGAGGTCTGAGGGAGCGCTGTGAGCCGCCCCAGCAGGTCCAGGCGGAGTCCTTATGGCAAACACCTTTGGTGCAATCCGTAAGGTTATGAAGGGCTCTCTATCTAATTACTGAAGTTTAGAACCAGACTAGGACTAAAAAGCAGCCCTGGCAATGAAACTGAACCAGTGCACCTATAATATTTCCCCCTCGTGTAATGTCTTGCAATGCAGCAAATTTCACTTTACCCCTCCCATCCCCCATCACTACTCCATTAAATTTGTTATACACACAACAAAATGAGGAAAATACAAGAACCCAATCTCACTGTACCCCTAGATATCACTTATGTCACATACTGTACCCTGAAATTTAATTTATTGCATTCCATACACCAGAAATGACATTACTAACTGCACCCCAGAAATTAATTATATTACACATGGAAGCCACAGAAATTACATTACTAACTGCACCTGAGAAATGAATTGCACATTGTACTCAAGAAATAATAGAATTCATTGTACCCCAAAAATGTGTTATATTACACACTGAACCCTAGAAATGAATTACATTACTCCAGAGATTAGATTATACAATGTACCCCACAGACCCCATTACACACCATACCCCATAGATTACATTACACCATACCCTAGAGATTACATTACACACTGTACCCCAGATATTACTGCATTATTCACTGTACCCCACATATTACTGCATTATTCACTGTACCCCAGATATTACTACATTCCCCACTGTATCCCAGCGATTAGATTACATGCTGCATCCCATAGATTACAACATTACCCACCGTATATAAGAGATTAGATTACACGCCTTACCCCAGAGATTACTACTTTACACACTGTATCCCAGAGATTACATTACACACCGTACCACAGAGATTGCATTACACACTGTACCCCAGAGATTACTACATTACACACCATACCCCAGAGATTACATTACACACTGTGCCCTAGAGATTACTACATTACACACTGTACCCCAGAGATTAGTTTCTACACTGTACCCCAGATATTACGGCATTATTCACCGTATCCCAGAGATTATATTACACACTTTACAATAGAGATTATACTATATCATACCCCAGAGATTATTACATTACACACCGTACCCCAGATATTACTGTATTATTCACCGTACCCCAGAGATTACCATTACGACGACTTGTACAACAGAGATTATATTACCATCCATACTCCAGAGATGTATTTCGCTAAACACCTGTTTACCCAGAGACTACATAGACAGGTACCGGAAAATTGTGTGTAGTATATATATATACATATATTGAAAACAAACACACGTTAAGTGGGGTTTCACATGGACGGTTTTTCACGGGCACTGGAAGTGTTGTTTGCATTGTCGGAAATTCTGAGATTGCTAATGCCAGAATTCAATAAACAACATGACCCAGACTGCACAACGCCGATTTCTGCCTCCTTTCTTTAGTGTGCTAGTTTAGTGCGTTTAAAACAACCTCAAATAATTCTTTGTAGGTACATTACAGTACATACGAAAAATACTCCAAATACTCGAAAATTACACAACGACAATGTTTTCTACCATAGGGTATATAAATCAATTTCCTGGCCGGAATTGGAAGCCAGGTTCTGAGGGCAGATCCACGCGCACTGTATCCACCCCAGATATAAGTATTCATATTTCTGCATTGAAATGTACCATTAAGGTATGTTCACTCATGACGTATTCCCAAAGATAGGCAGGATGTACTGTGCGCTCTGCTATATGCTGGGTGTTTTAGAAGTACATGCTGGCCATTCTGTACTTCTAAAATGCTGCAGGACGGCCCCATTCACTTTAATTTTCCCCAGCACGTAAATGCAGGGAAGACATGACATGGCTAAACACATGGCTGTACAGTATATACACATTCTCAACACAGTCTTATACATATTTCCCATACCCTACTCACAGCACACACAAAACCTAGCCCCCTTGTCCCCTCCTTACCTGTCTCTTTAGTCTGGTACAGTTGGTATTCGGCAGCGATTCTATTCCTTCTTGAGGGTGCTAGAGGCATAGGGGAAGTGGATACATTATGTGAAAGGAAAAGATACTTACACAGATACCGAGTGTGCTGGATGTGAGGCAGTTCTCATTGGGGAAGAGAGCCATGCTGATCTGGTATAACCAACCAGCGTCTGCTCTCACTTCGGCCTGACATTGAGGCAGCTACCTACTCTGTATCCCCCAAAGATACACATAAATATAGGAGCAAAAGGGTTAACTTCTTCCTACTCTGTGCTCTTATCTCCAAAACTTACTGTATTCTCATGCTATTCACATGGATTATTTTTTATTGACATTGGCTAAAAAGTGGGGGGGGACCGTCCCCCACTGAGAAAAAAGTGGGGGGGACCAGTCCCCTCCGTACCCCCCTAAAGTTACACCTATGCACAGCAGGTTACAATCCACATACAGGTTTGCAGATGATACTAAACTCTGTACAGTAATCAACACCAATATGGAATACAATGTTTTATTATCAAGGGGATCTGGATGTTTGGGGAGGGCCTGGGCAGGAAGAGCAGATGAGGTTTAACACTGATAAATGCAGGTTATGCAATGGGGAGGAAAATAAATCATTACGCATGATTACATTGTTTAAACGGAAAAAAGGCGGGTAAAGTGAATGGAGAAGGACTTGGGAATCTGGTGGACAGTAAACTTTATTGTGAGCAGCCAGTAGTCCGCAGGAAGCAGCTTGCGCCAAGGCAGATTAGGGTTCTATGGGGTGCATTAAAAGGGGCATAAATGCACACAAGGGCACACAAGGCAGTGCTGGTCTTGGAGGTGTTTTGGGTCATTATCATGTTGGAATACTGCCACTAAAGAGTACCAGGCATCGAAGCATCCACTGTGCTAGACATAGGTACTCCACAGAAATCCACTTCTCCCTATAGTATCAGCCACACATGCCCTCCAGTTTGCTAGCAACTTGCTATGGCAAGGTACCAACTACAAATGTTCCCCAGCCACAAATGCCCAGAATACCAGACACAGGTACAACCAACCATACCTCCATATTGGCAGACATAGAAGCCTCCTCAGATATCTTTTCTATCACTTCTGGCCGCCAGGGAGAAGAAGATAGAACCAAAAGTGGGGACTGTTCACTATTTAAGCATTTTTCCTCTGTTTTCTTCAATTGTCGTTTGTAAGACCTTGTGGCGCGGACTGGGAGTTGGAAGAGACATTGTGTCTTCCTTCTGGTTTCTTCCTTTCATTTGGACTTGCTCCCTTTGCAAACAGGAGCTATCACCAAGATATCCTAAGTATGTTATATATTAGTGAATCAGAAATTAGAGCACCAGTGTTCGGTCATTTTTTGGGGGGCATTTTCTGTCCCATTTGAGCAGTTACTTTTGAAGCCGTGATGACAGAAAGTGCAGGCATATTGATTGCCACTTTTAAAACTTACTCCATTAAAACATAAGACAAAACTAGAACTCAGTAGTGCATTGAGCACCTCGGCTGAACTTAAAGGGGTTGCCTCACTACAAGGATTGCTGTTTTTTATATTAAAGATCTTGCAGAAACAAGTCATTTTGCAATATATGTCCATGAACCATGTCCTACTTATTCCTAGATTTACACTCTTTTATGCGCTGCATCAGCTCCTCAGGTCGCTGATCTGATCTCTCCTGAAAGGCTGTCAGCACTGGTTGCTATAGCTACAGACCTGTTTATCTCTCCTGATAGGCTGCCAGCACTGGCCGCTATAGCTACAGACCTGCTTGATCTCTCCTGATAGGCTGGCAACGCTGTTCGCTATAGCTACAGACGTGTTCGATCTCTCCTGATAGGCTGCCAGCACTGGCCGCTATAGCTACAGACCTGTTGATCTCTCCTGATAGGCTGCCAGCACTGGTCACTATAGTTACAGACCTGTGTGATCTCTCCTGATAGGCTGCAAGCACTGGTTGCTATAGCTACAGACCTGGTGTCCTCAGCAGCTCATCACTGCAGACCAGTAGTAGCCAGTAAAGCCAATAAACACGCCCCTGAATTCAAAGAGGAAAGCAAGAAAACAGGACTGAGGTAAGATGAATTGATGTAGTGAGACAACCCCTTTAAGTTTTATGGTACCTGATTAAAAAGGTGAGGGTATGGTCAGACAACGTATTTGCAAGGCATACTTTGGCATATAATTGCACTCCAATCTGCCCAAAATATGCCTCAAAAACATGGTAAAATCATAGCACTCATTGACTGCCATGATAAGCCACTGAATTCCCCACACCAGGGAAAATGAAAGTGAATAGGAGCCTGGTTGTAGCCTTGTTGAAGTACGAGCTGGCCAGCGCATACTTTGAACAGCAGGTGTATAACAGCAAGCACGGATACATGCTGCTATATGCCGTGTGAACTTACTCTAAAACCAATAGGGCTGCACCACCTGTTGTTACTCTAGGAAATATATCCGCCATAACGAAAAAGAGAAATATCAATTTTTTCTGCAGGTAACTTCACCTCCACACGCCTGCAAGCACGTGGCACTGGAAGGTGGTAATTAACCCCCTAGGTGTAATTTAGGATTAAAATGTTGTCTTCATATTAAATAATATAATAAAAATGCATGAAGTTATAGTATATCAATGTATGGATTATATATAAAGTGGTGTTGCCCAGAGCAACCAATTAGAAAACCACTACACACACTGATCCCATTGGTTGCTATGGGCAACAGCTCTCTGTTTGATGCACCAGATATTATTCAGGCTTCGTAATTTATGTAATTGACCAATTTTTTTTTTTCATAACCTGGTTCTTATAGTATGTGTCACCTCCACACTTTCCAGCATGTGATGGGGGTACAAGTGCAAGGGGTTAATCTGTCTCCACTTACTAAATCTTGCACTTTCCTTCCAGTCAGGTTGCAACTTGAGCATAAATCACACCCCAACACTGTCCATGCACCCCAAATACACACTGCCACCACCCTTCTAATTCCCAGGGAAAGAAGTCTCGGTCAACCACACTCACCGCTCACCGGCATTCACAGTTAGGGCCTCATGTAGGAAAACTGTCCACGTCTAAAACTGTCTTTGTTGCCCTTAGCGACCAATCAGAACTCCTCTTTCATTTCATATAGTGCTCAGAAAAAAATGAAAGGTGATCTCTGATTGGTTGCTATGGGCTCTTGTTTTCTATGAACTCTGATTGGTTGCTATGAGTTCTGATTGGTTACTATGAGCTCTGATTGGTTGCTATGAGCTCTGATTGGTGGCTATGAGCTCTGATTGGTTGCTATGAGCTCTGATTGGTTGCTGTGGGCTGTGGTTCTAATGAGCTCTGGTTGCTATGGGCTCTTGGTTACTATGAGCTCTGGTTGCTATGGGCTCTTGGTTGCTATGAGCCATGATTGGTTGCTATGGGTTCTGATGGTTTGCTATGGGCTTTGATTAGTTGCTATAGGCTCTTGGTTGCTATGAGCTCTGATTGGTTGCTATGGGCTCTTGGTTGCTATGAGCTGATTGGTTGCTATGTGCTCTAGTTGCTATGAGCTCTGGTTGCTATGGGCTCTTGGTTACTATGAGCTCTGGTTGCTATGGGATCTGATTGGTTGCTATGGGCAACAAAGAAAGTCTTAGACATAGACAGTTTTCATACATGAGGTCCTTAGACACACAAACACTGCAGTCACAGGGTTAAACACTCTATCAAAGGCTATGGATTCTAAAGAGCACACAAAGACCAAACTTATTAAAGTTTGAGGTGTAAGGATATGTTCACATGGCCTTGTGTACATACGTTCTTAGATGCGTGTTTGGGTACGTCTGGATGGACCTAAACACGCATCTAGCAATGAACAGTGTGATTTACATTGCTCGCAATGTAAAATACGCATCAGGGTTCAGACGAGTGATCGCTGATACATGTCTCATTGCGTCTTTCGGATCCATCTTTCAGATCCGTTACAAGAATTGACATGTTAATTCTTGATCCGAAAGACGCAGCAGACATACTATTTAAAACTGCTGCAGCCAACACGTGTTGGATCCGATTGACGCTGCTTTATTTGGATGCGATTCCCAGATCCAAAATCGGATCCAAAAACGCCGTGTGAACATACCCTAATAGACAAAAGGTGCGCTGCTTGCAGAAACGAAGATAAATAAAATGACACACATACAAGAAATAACAGGAGTAAAATAAAATGCATTTGGAAAAATTTGCTAGTTTTAAAGTTGAAAAATGTCTTTGTGTAAGACAGTTATTCCACACAAATTAGTTTATAACTAACATCTACCATATGTCTACTGTTAGTTGGTATCATTTTTTGAAATGTCTTTTTATTTTTTTTATGACATTAGGGGGCTTAGAAATTTTGTAGTCATTTTTCCCATTTTCAAGAAAATTTGCAACACGGATTTTTTTTTTTTAGGGACCAGTCCAGTTCTGACGTGGCTTTGAGGGGCCTCTAGGTTAGATACCCCCAAGGCCCCATCAAACCTCCAATTCAGTTTGATAGATTAACACATTTCAGCATTTTTCCCTTTTTTTATTAAGGCCAGTTTTAAAGGCCCCAATGATTTAAGAACCTTGCCAATCGACTCCCACAACCTTAGAGTAGGAGGAGCACCTACTGGACTCTGTGGTTTCATTTTTATTACGATTTTCCTTAGGCGCCATTCCAGGTTTGCAGACGCCCTAAGGTGCTAAAATGTAATAGACACCCCTAAAAAGACCCCATATTGGAAACTATACTCTTTAAGGAATATGTCCAGGGGTGCAGTGAGTATATCGACCCCACAGGTTTTTCACAGATTGTTTTTTAGTGTTAGGCAGTGAAAATTAAAAATTGTATTTCTTTCCAACAATCTGCAATTTTATCTGAAAATATTTCATTTTTACAAGGAATCCTGGCTAAAAAGCACCACAATTTTTTTTTTTTTTTACGTAAGTTTGGCAATACCCTACATGTGGGTGTAAACTGCTGTTTGGGCGCATGGCAGGGGGTACAAGGGAGGAAGCGCTATTTGGCTTTTGGAGCACAGATTTTGGTGGGTGCCATGTTCCATTTGCAGAGTATTAGAACAGGTGAAACCTTCCAGAAGTCGCCCCATTTTGGATTCAACACCCCTCAGGGATCTCATCTAGGGGTGTACTGTGCATTTTGGGCGCACAGGTGTTTCACAGTTTTTTTTTAGCATCGAGCCAAGCCATGAAAATGGGGAAAAACCACACAGTTCCGCCATTGTTTTTTTTGCTTAATTTCTACAGCGTTTTCCGTCCTATTAATGACAGGATAAACTTACTAAAATTACAATGATATAAATTTTATATCGTTTTTTTTTTGTTTTATTACCTTTACACAATAGAAATACATTTATAAAAAATTTATTTTTTATGTTATCATAGCCTGATAGAGATAACTTTTTTTATTTTTTGTAGATGGAGCTGATTTTTGTAGGATTAGTTGACATTTTCATTGGTACCATTATGGGGTTCATGTGATGTTTTCATCACTTTTTATGGTTCTTATGAGGTGTTTTGGTCAAAATACAGCAATCCTGGTAGTGTTTTTTTAAATTTTTTTACAGCGGTCACCGTGCGGTACAAGTGACAAGCTAACGTTACTCAGTAGGTCAATACGATTACAGCGATACCCAATTTGCATATTTTTTACATTTTACTGCTTTTACACAACAAACTACACTTTTGCATCGCCATAGTCTGAGAGCCATTATTTTTAAATTTTTTCTGTGTGCGAAGCTGTGTAGGGGCTTGGTTTTTGCGGGGGTGATTTGATGTTTTCATTGGTATCATTTTTGGGAGGACAAGACTTTTTGATCGCTTTTAAATCTGTTTTTTGGAAGGCAGGGTGAAGAAAATGCTGCAATCCTACTAGTGTCTTTTGGTTTTATTTATAACAGCACTCATCCTATAGTATATGTGACAAGTTAGTTTTACTCCGTGGGTCAATACTTTTACGGCGATACCCAATTTTTATAGTTTTTTTTTTAAGCTCTTTAAAAAAATGTTTTTATTGTGTAAAACAATGTTTATGCGTCGCTATTTTCTGATAGCAACAACTTTTTTATTTTTCTGTATACAAAGCTATGTAAGGGCTCTTTTTTTGCGAGATGCACTGCCATTTTTTTGGTACCACTTTGGCATTTATATGAGTATTTGATCACTTTTTATCCCACTTTATGTGCTGCAGTATGAACGAAAATTACAATTCTGTGACTGTGTTTTTTTAAATGTTTTTTTACGACATTCACTGTGTGGGATAAATAACAGGACAAATTTATAGGGTAGGTCGTTACACACACGATGATACTAAATATGTGTAATTTATTTGTTGTTTCTGTGTTACTTTTTTGTATCTTTCTTTTCTTTTCCCAATAGAGTATTTGTAACAGTGATCATTAGATCACTGTTACAGTGGAGAGCAGTATACAGCACTACTGCTCTCCATGGCAACTGTCAACCACTATACCTGGCTGTGCCCACAGTGCACAGCCGGGCATAGTGACACAACATACAGTCTTTGTTAAGCTTCCGGACTGCAAGGGAAGCCATTGGCAGCTGCAATTAGATAGCAGCAGTGCCGATGGAACAAAGAGGGAGCTCTCTCCATCTGTCTTTCCCTTAGCTGCCGCAATCGCACTAGATTGTGGCAGCTAAGGGGTTAATTGACCGCAGTCTGAGTGAGCTCCAGCAATGCAACATGGGTCAAGCTGTAATATTCTGCTGGTCCCTTTTTTCGATCATGTGTGCCCCGCTTGACCTATACGTCCATTTGCGGAAAGTCACTTCCCACAAAGTATGTCCAGTGATGGGAAGGGGTTAAAAAAGGTGTAAGGTTAGAAAAGGAAGTTTTAACCTGCATCCAGACTGGCCAACTAGAGAGAATGGAAAACCCCTGTTGGGTCCCTATGTATGGTGTGGCCCTGGACACGGTGGGCCACTGGGAATAGAAGGCCTGGAGCTGTTTTTCAGGGAAAAAAGTAAAGTAAGTGTAACGGTCAGTGGCAGTCTATCCTCTGGACCACCACAAGTGATGGTATTAAGCCACGCCAGGGAGCGGAGTCTAAATAGGTCCAGTTTTCACCAGAGCCCGCCGCAAAGCGGGATGAACTTGCTGCGGCGGATTGCTACCAGGACGCTACCTCTGACGTGACTTGCTTGCGGTGGGCTGCCGAGGTGTGACGTGGTACAGAATTGTAAGGCATGCTCGTAGTCAGGGACAGGCAGAAGGTCAGGACAGGTGTCAATGGTTTGTAGTCGGGGACAGGCAGAAATTCAGGACAGGCGGCAATGGTTTGTGGTGGCAGAAGGTACGGTACACAGGATAACCCAAGACACAATATGGAGCGCTTCCTCTCAAGGCACAGGGCACTATTGATTCGGCAATGTGCTAAGGAAGGGGCAGGGCTTAAATAGGGTCAGAGCCCGGTGAGACCAATCACCGGTGCGCTGTCCCTTTAAATTTGCCTGTAGTGCCGGCCGGGGCGAGCGTGCACCCGGCCGGCAGCAGGAGCGTGCGCCGGGACGGAAATGGGAGCGTGGCGAGGTAAGTGGGACTCAGAGCTGCCGGAGCGCCGGGCTGCGGCGCCGGCCTCAGCTGAGGACGCTGCGGCGATGCGGGTGTGCCTGCGACCCAACACAGGGGTCGCAGGGACACCGTAACAGTAAGAGAGGCAGAAAGCAACAGACTTGTGCAGTATATGCAGTTATGTACAGTGGCTGTAGCGTGGGCCCCAAGAATCATCTCCATTTGTGGGGCCTCAAGAATCATCTCCAACTGGTTGGCCCCAAGAATTGTCTCCAACTGGATGGCCCTAAGAGTCATTTCCAACTGGTTGGCCCCAAGAATCATCTCCCCTGCTTGGCCCCAAGAGTCATCTCCACTGGTGGGCCCCAAGAGTCATCTCCACTGGTGGGCCCCAAGAGTCCTCTCCACTGGTGGGCCCCAAGCAGCATCTCCAGGTGAGCCTCAAAAATCAGCTCCATTGGTTGTGTCCAAAAAACAACTCCACTGGTGGGCCCCAGGCAACTTAGTCAGCTGCTGCTTGTGGCTCAGACATACATACGCCAGGAAGCAGTTTGGTTCCTAATATTCTCCCATGTCATTTTCCAATTGTGGCATTTTTTGATTGTCCCCAAATTCACATACTTACTAATCTATCCGTATTACATGAAGCTGGTGACATTAGTCCGACACTGCCTGCGCCAGATTTATAAATGTGGTGTACTGTATGGTAGTCTTGTCTAAGTTTACACTAAGACTTACACAGGACTGCTAACTCTGCCTCACTGACTGAACCCCCCGCTCTGTGAACATCTTTGCCTTTTTGAAACCACATTTTATCATTTCAAAACTTTAGTTCAGATTTCGAGAAATGTCCAGTTCTTTAGGGTAATTTGTTGTCCCTGACTGGACAGTGAAGTAATACAAAGAGTGGACCAAGAACACCTAATTGTATGTCCTTTAATTGAAACTTTGGGGTGTGATTGGGGAATATTGAGGTTTGTTACACGGACCCCCATCTGCTCATCCTCTGAAATGTCTACAAATCCAGGTCCCACGTCTAGTATCAGGAATTTGTAGACATAAACTATGATGTAAAAAAATATAAAAAAAAAAAGGGGTGGGCACTACTAAATAATGAAGAAAACAGGGTCAAGAATTTAAACAGATAATTGACACACTATAGCAGAAAAATGCACACCCAATAATATAAAAAATACAAGATTTTATTTCATGACTACACTACAAGATATATGATAAAAACTATTAGAAACCTCTAGGACGACATGTCCCAATACGCAAGCACCACCTTTTTGGACAATTTTGCTCCAAAAATACTCTGGAAGTTATATTCTCGATATAAATGAACTGTAATAGACCAAAACTAGGTGCATTATACGCCGGGCACGACACATTATAACGCGCCTAAAAAGGCGCGTTAAATGTAGTAGCAATGATACATTGTGCGGCTCCATAACGCAATGCACCTATTGAGGTCCATTACATGCACTAGCAATGATATGTAACACGCCTCCGTAATGCAATGCGCCTCGATAGGTGCATTACAAACACTAACACTGATATGCTATGCTCCGCTACTGCGCAATGCATCTTTTTAGGCGTATTAAGTTTTCTATGCAAAGTATACCAGACGCCAGATTTTTGAGAGGATCGTACTTTCAGGCGCACTATACACAGATTAAATGTGCCTAAAAACTGCCACGGTGATGCTAATTTTTGGACATGTCGCCCTTAGTTGTTTTATCACATATCTTGTAGTGCAGTCATGAAATAAAGTCTTGCATTTTTTATATAGTTTTTTGGGCGAGTGAAATGATAACATGATATCTTTCATGATAGTCTGAGATTTTTGCTTGTTTGATATGTGATTACTGAGCAGAATATGTTTTCTCTTCTAGTTCTCCTCGGCTTCATGATGGATGTGACCGGTGGAATGGGCAGTATCCAGCTGATCCCTGAGTACCCGGCTGTTAATGGATCCGTCACCCTGAGCATTACTGGGATTACTGAGAAGATCGGTGCTGTCACCTGGTTTAAAGGACCCAAGGCAGATCCTCCATATCAGATCCTGGGATATTATCCTGGTGTTACTCCTCCATCAGTTAATGGACAGCTATACAACCATCGGTTCTCAGCTGACAATGAGAGATCCTTACAGATCAAAGATCTACAAATCACAGATGGCGGAAACTATATAGCCCAGATACAGATAGGGAAACAAGTAGATCTATCTGTGACCCTGACTGTCTATGGTGAGTGTTATGTGCTTGTTTGTATACCTACGGTATATTCATGGATACATAAGCATCAGCTGTTTGCATTGAGTTTCTGTTGAGCGTATGGTCCAATGCTGCATCTACTGCATGTAGACAGGCCCATGCCTGAATTCGGTGTGCAATGGCAGCACGATTTTGCTGATAAAAGTGTAGTATTACCAGCAGAATTGTATAATCACTGACCACCACATGTGGCCATGGCTCAATCCGTGTGCAGCAGTGGCAGCAATAGATCTTACCCTTAAAGGTGTATTTCCAGCTCCTCTCTTTATGCTGTATGTACAGCATATGCTATAAATGGCTGATAGATGTGGGTCCTACCTCTGGAAACCGCATCTCTAGAACAGCATACCTCCCAACTTTTAGATTTTGCAAAGAGGGACAGATTAGGCCACGCCTCCAACCACACCCAAACATGTGACATCACACAAAGGCACGTCTCTAACCACGCCCAAATACGTACATGCCAATTTTTTAGATTGCCAAAAAGGGAGACATTTTCAGGATTGCATTGTAGCCAATGATGAAATATTAAGGAGGTTGTTATGTGATATACAGCGAGGAAGCAATCAGATACTTTGTAAAGCAAAAGAGTCGGTTTATTGATGAAAATCTATTTCCCAAATGAAAAAGAGGGACATTTATAGAACTGAGAGGGACAGAGGGACAGGGGTTAAAAATAGGGACTGTCCCTCCCAAATAGGGACAGTTGGGAGGTATGGAACAGGGTCCTCTGCACCCCTTACCTACTTGGTTCTACAGATGTTATGAATGGAGAGGTGTCTCTCTTCATTCATTTCCATGATAATTCCGAATACAGCCGACCACACTTGTCCACCTGTGTTTGGAAATAACATACTGTAAGTCATGGATGAGGCTTTGGAGGACTACGTTCTGGAGATAAGTGCAGGTTCCAGAGGTGGGACCCACATCTAATGGACATTTATAGCATTTACCATGGAAACGCCCAGAATATCAGAAATTGGGGTGGAGGAATTCTTCACATAATGTCATAGCGTCTCGATTATGATCAAGACTTGACCATTACTAATCAGAAATCTTCTGCTTTTTTCATCATCCTTTAGTTGCTTTCCTTGTAGGTTTGGGTTATTCTCTTGTTGCATCACCCAATGTCTCATGGACTGCTGTTCTTAAATTCTTCTGCAAAATGTGTTTATATATATATATATATATGAAAAATGTTTTTGCTCAATGATCGCAAGGGGCGGCATGTATGACTTTTGGTGCCTAGGCGCCAATTTTATTGCACGCATTAGTAGAGTGGAATGTGCCTGAATCTATGAACATGTTCTACTGCGGGTCATAGATTTAGGGTGACATGTATGAAGATCGGCGCGACGGAGCGCCCGTTTTCACGGTATTTTTAGTGTAAGCTGCGCCTCATTTATGTCCGCACCCGAAGTGCGCTCATACATGCGGTGTAAACTTCCCTGCGCCTCGCCAGTGTGTGAGGCATAGTGCGGAACTTAGGCGCCTAACATGTATTAAAGAGAACCTGTCACATAGGTTATGCCACCCTTGCTGAGGACAGAACAAGCTAGTGTCAGACCTGCTGTTTCCAGCGCTGTGTCCCTTATTCTGTAAGATGCTGTAGTTTTCGTGTATTTAATGCTCAAATCTGCAGTTTTCAGCCCAGAAGAGTCATTCGAAGAGTCCTTCAGAGAGTCAGTTTTTTTCAAACCCGGCCAATCGGAGGCTAGCCCCGCCCACCTCAACTGACAAACCTATTACTTTAAATAGGTAGAAACATGTGAATAACTGTCAGTGGGCGGAGCTAGCCTGTGGTGGGTGGAGCTCATGAATAAGATTTAAGGGGTAAATGCTCTAAAACTGCTGCATTTTACAGAATAAGGGGCACAGTGCTAGGAACAGCAGGTCTGACACTAGCTTGTGCTGCCCTCAGCAAGAGGGGCCTAACCTATGTGACGGGTTCCCTTTAAGTTTCTAGACAGGCTGGAAATCATAGAAAAATCATTAAGCATGTCAGTCAATAGCAAAAAGAGCTGGCTTTCAAATGAATGAATGAATAAAGAGAAATATCAAAGTTGACTCAAATCGATTTCAATGTATCGAAAAAGTAGATAATTTACAATGAAAGAA
Source organism: Phyllomedusa bahiana (assembly GCA_025379985.1). Taxonomy (NCBI): domain Eukaryota; kingdom Metazoa; phylum Chordata; class Amphibia; order Anura; family Hylidae; genus Phyllomedusa; species Phyllomedusa bahiana. The sequence continues at coordinate 31,511 of JAODAL010019459.1, read as the reverse complement.
AATATATATAAGATCTCATAAGAAAGAAATATCAGTTATAAAATGTCTTAAAAAAGGGAGCGAATTCAACTAATTTTACATTAAATAAGCCAATGAAGATGTTGTACAGCTGTTAATTGTGGTCCTTTTTTTTAATACAAAATGAAGATGTATTTGTTCTTCTTTCACCTTTTATTCTATTTTGTATGTACAGCAAGAGGCAGCACAGCACAGGTCTTGCTGGGACCTGTGGTCCTCCAAGCAGGATTTCTATGTTCCCAGGGCTTAGTTCTAGACGTATTTACGGACATATTTACGTCCGCAAATACATCACCAACTGAGCCTAAAATAATGAATTATTAGCTTACAATTGATTCCAATGTAGAATCCGGATGAATAGAATAAAAGAAGAACAAATACATCTTAATTTTTTATTAGAAAAAAGGACCACAATTAACATCAGTAGAACATCAGCATTGGCTTATTTAATGTAAAATTTGTTGAATTCTCTCCCTTTTTTAAGACCTTTTCTAGCTGATATTTCTTTCTTTTGAGATCTTATATATATATTTGCTTTCATTTTAAATTATCAAGTTGTTCTATACATTGAAATCGATTTTAGTCAACTTTGATATTTCTCTTTATTCATTCATTCATTTGAAAGACAGTTCTTTTTTTTTATTATGACACTGTTATAACTGTATTGTATTGCCCCATTGCAATAAGTTCTAGCTTCACTGCGCCTCCTCCGACTCAGGTAGACCACTTTGAAGTAGGTCTGTCTGTCAGAGCTGTAATGCGCCTCACTTTGCCGACCGGCATTGATACATGCGTCGGTGTTTTCGAATCTGGTGCGTCCCGCCCCAGAACGCCCACACCACGCCCATTACACGCCCCTTCATGTTAGGCGCATACGAAAGTGGCGAAGGTTGCGCCTAACAGCGCAGCCCTGCGCCCGACAGCGGAGTCGGCACGGTGAGGCGCAGTATACGCCTGAAATCAGACGCAAATCCCGATCATACATGTCGCCCTTAGTGCTTTCTAGCTGCAAAGCGACACTTCTGGCTCAGGTAAACCACTTATAAAGTGCTCTACCTGTTCCAGCAGTAATGCGCCTGGATTTGCCGTACTAAAGTCATAAATGTGTAGAATTGTACGGTTGTAGTGCGACGCACCCAGAACGCTCCCACATCTTAGGCGCTTTATAATGCACCTAATTTTGGAGTGCGCCTGCTCATACATCAAGCACACAGGGCTGCACCAGTTTTTGGGCTGAGAGGACGCCAGACTACAGCAATTCAGCCCTTAACTCATGATCCCCTACATCTTAAAAGTAATCAGTTCAGAAATGAAGGTCATTCCAAAAAGTTAATTTACTTTTTTCATTTTATCTAGAAGTGCATAACAAAATGATTTTAGAAGCACAAGTCCCCCTCTCTTTCAAATAAAGGTTGGGGGATTTTCGATGAGATTGACAAGGCAAGAGATTTACCAAGAGTGCCTTAGGATGCACAAATGAGTCGGCCTTATACAATTTTCCTTTATATTTTCTGTATCATTTTTTGGGTTTTCAAGATCTCTGCTTGCAGTCATCTCAGAGTAAGTTCACACGGCTGATTTTGATGCTACTTTCGGAGCATTTCTGCTCCCAAAACAGCATCAAAGAAGCCTCCAAAATGCTCCCAGTTCATTTTCTTTGTTTCCCATGTAAAACAGCATTTGTAGTTCACACACAATGAGGTTTTTACGCCTGTTTTCCTCGCTTCATTGGAAGCTGTATTGGGCGCTGAAAAAGAAGAATCATCTTAATTCTTGAAGTGTTTTCCGCGCTGTAAAATCCCCATAAGAATCAATGGAAAGATTCAAAACCTCGTCCAAAAACCTTGTCGCGTTTCTTGGCGTGTTTTTGGAGCGTATTTTAGTGCGTTTTTTGACCTGGCTATTTACATTGGTGAAAACAGTGTTGAAAACCTTGTCCAAAAATGTGCCGATAAACGCGTCTAAAACCTTTTCTGAAGAAGTGCGTTTCAGACGAGGCTTTGCTGAAAAATTAGTGTCCGAACAGCGTCCAAATAAGCCGTGTGAACATATCCTAATAGGAAATGTGTTGGTTTCCAATGGTTATAAATCTGTTCCTGGTCATTTGAGGTGCTCAGCTCTAGTGTAATGTATCAGATTTAGATCAAAGTCAAATTCGAAAAACCTTATAAACCAGAACGCTAATCCTAAATTGGATGTATATATTTTTTTTAACTAGGTTTCAGTGGGTAATCTAACCTGTTCCTTAGGGTATGCTCACACTACGTATTGGGGCACATACTGTGCGTGCCGCAATACGCGTGTGTTTTAGAAGTACACGCTATTCAGCACGTACTTCTAAAGCATGGGGGGCTGGACCCCGTCCTGCCCCATACACTTCTTTTGTCAGCACAGCGTAAGCGCTACGAAGAAGTGACATGTCACAAGCGCTACGAAGAAGTGACCTGTCGCTTCTCTCCCCCGGCGTACAATACGATTGTATTGTACGCCAGGGGAGACGATGCGTAATTCATACTTCTCTATGAGAGCTATGGATTACCGTAATTGCGGTGTGCATTTTGCTCATATTAAAGTGCAAATACACGGCAAAATGTGCGCCGCAATTACACCATGTGAAAATACCCTAAGAGGGACACGTATGAAAACTGTCTAGGTCTAAGACTTTTCTTGTTGCCCATAGCAACCAATCAGAGCCTAAGCAACCAATCAGCATACCGCCATAACAACCAGTAGAGTCATAAACCAACACCCATAAAATCAGAGCCATAGCGACCAGTCAGAGCCCATAGTATAGCCAAATGAGCCTAAAAGCAGAGCCCATAGCAAAACCATAAAATCAGAGCTCATAGCTACCATGTCAGAGTCATTAGTAACCAATCAGAGCCCATAGCAACCAACCAGAGCCCATAGCAACCAATCAGAGCCCATAGCAACCAATCAGAGCCCATAGCAACCAATCAGAGCTCCCTTTCATTGCATATAGTGCTCTGAAGAAGTGAAAGGGGAGCTCTGATGTTCAACAAAGAAAGATTTAGACCTCGACAGTGGTCATACGTGGCTCCCTAAGTGTTTCAGGTCTTGTGATGCTGTTGCTCCAATGTCACTTCTGTCTGCTATCACTTCCAGTCCAGAGTAACATAGATAACCCTAATGTGGCTCTGGGCTGGCAGTGATGTCAGATAGAAGTGGCATCAAAACAATAGCACTTTGGGACTAAAAACGCCAAGGAGTGGGAAAATTAACCCATTCAAACCCAGTAAAAAATAAATAAAAAACTTTACCTCAGTTTAGGTTTAGGGTTATGGTTACACTCCAGATTAGGGCTATGTTTAGGGTTAAGGTCAGAATTAAAAATTTGGGATCAGGATATCCTGAACCAGACTTTTTTCCAAACTGGTGTTGAACCAAAGAGCGACAAATTTGCGCAACACTACTCTGCTCATTACAGTACAGTTGTAAGAGCTCTGTCTTTAAAGGGGTTCTCCGCTTTGGACAATCCGTATCTGTTAAAAGGGTCTTTTGATAAAAAGGTCGATCATAAAGTGTCCCCAGCATCAGCTGTAATTTGTAGGGAAATCTAGCAGCAAGTGTACAGTTTTCTACAGCGCTACCACAGGATACTTTGGCATTACACAGAGTCCATTCAAATCCAATGGCAAGTCTGTGTAACGCATGGTAGGTTCTCTGGAGAGAGAGACACTCCTTATAACCGCTTTCCCAAAATATAGGGATCCTCAACAGAAGATTCCTCTGTATCAGCTTAGAATTTTATAATAAGGTATATGACAATGGGTTTGCTAAACCGGAGCACCCCTTTACCGACTCTAGTCTTCCATTCTGAGAGTTCTTAAAGGGGTTGTCTCACTACGAGGATCATAGTTGAAAATGTGGGGACCAAAAATCTAAGGATGTACGTCCTTGGTTACTATTGGCAAAGTGCTACGGTTTTAGAGAATGGGCTGGTTTACATGTGCTTAGCAACGGTGTTTGTTTACTGGTCAGGGAAGCATTCTGTCCTGCCCAGATCGTGCACATGCAAAGGAAAGGCAGTGAAGAGGAGGGGCAGGGATGTGTGTATTGGCAGGCAAGGAGGAGAAGCAGTGAAGGGACATGCAGGGGGGTTGTGTGTATTGTATCCTCTTCACTACTCCTCACTCCATCCCTGTGGCTGCCAATACACACATCCCTGTGGATCCAATACACCCTGCCCCGCTCTTCACTGCCTCTTGTCCCTGCATGTCGCTGCCAATACACCACAACCCCCTGCAAGTCCTCTCACTGCTTCTCTTGCTTGCCTGCCAATACACACATCCTGCCCCTCCTCTTCACTGCCTTTCCTTTGCATGTGCACGACCTGGGCAGGACAGAATGCTTCCTGACCAGTAAACAAAACACCGTTGCTAAGCACATGTAAACCAGCCCGTTCTCTAAAACCGTAGCACTTTGCCAATAGTAACCAAGGACGTACATCCTTAGATTTTTGGTTCCCACATTTTCAACTATAATCTTCGTAGTGAGACAACCCCTTTAACTACAATATACTGTAAAGAGCCCTGCATCTCTCTGAATGTGAACAATACACATTTTTCATTCCATAACAGCAACTTGATATCTTAAAATGGGTAAGGAATAAAATCACAAAGTAAATTAGTAATCGGCAGAACCCTTCATTATATAGCCGAGTCACATTATTACGACCACTTCCTACTATCAACATCAGTAGTGTGTAGCTCATTAAGGAGCTGGCCTGGTGGGTATGTAAAGTGTGCAATAGGCTGCTTGTACACATATCTCTCATTGCCCCCATTGGAAAAAGGGGAAATTTATTAGAATTGCAAAAAGGGTCAATTATTGGCTTTTGGGGTATTTTTGAAATTGCGCAGCTTGTTCACTGCTCTTGTGCTGTTGTGGTGAAAGTGTATTGGAATCGGACCACCGCTGATTGGCAAAGGGTTGTCTCCTCTGATGAGTCACATTTTCTGCTTCATGGAATGGATGGACAGTGTTGTGTCAGGCGAGAAACATGAAAGAGCAAACACCATGCAACCATGGCTGGAAGGACACAAGCTGGTGGTGGCAATATTATGGTCCGGGGAATGTACTTGGGCCAGTAATCCACGTGTAAGGCGCTGTCATCCAATTTGGGCATTTGCAGATCACATACACCCATACATGCGGATTGTCTTCCCTGCGGCGGGCGAGAACTTCCAGCAACACAATGCCACATTTTACATGGCTAGAAATGTCGGACATTGGTTTTTAAGTAGGACCAAGACTCCCAAATACTACCTGGGACCCTAATTCCCCAGACCCCAGTTGAGCATGTGTGGAACCCTTGAATGGTGGTGTTGGCTCTATGGACCCTCCAGCATCTGTGGGAGCCCCTGGATGGTGGTGTTGGCTCATGACCCCTCCAGCAGCTGTGGGGCCCCAGGATGGCGGTGTTGGCTCTATGGACCCTCCAGCAGCTGTGGGAGCCCCTGGATGGCGGTGTTGGCTCTATGGACCCTACAGCAGCTGTGGGAGCCACTGGATGGGGTGTTGGCTCAATGGACCCTCCAGCATCTGTCGGAGCCGCTGGATGGTGGTGTTTGCTCGATGGACCCTCCAGCAGCTGTGGGAGCCCCTAGATGGTGGTGTTGGTTCTATGGACCCTCCTGCAGCTGTGGGAGCCCCTGGATGGTGGTGTTGGCTCTATGGACCCTCCAGCAGCTGTGGGAGCCCCTGGATGGTGGTGTTGGTTCTATGGACCCTCCAGCAGCTGTGGAGCCCCTGGCTGGAGGTGTTGGCTCTATGGACCCTCAGCTGCTGTGGGAGCCCCTGAATGGTGGTGTTGGCTCTATGGACCCTCCAGCAGCTGTGGGAGCCCCTGGATGGTGGTGTTGGCTCTATGGACCCTCCAGCAGCTGGGGGAGCCACTGGATGGTGGTCTGGGCTCTATGGCCCCTCCAGAAGCTGTGGGGCCCCTGGATGATGGTGTTGGCTCTATGGACCCTCCAGCAGCTGTGGGGCCCCTGGATGGTGGTGTTGGCTCTATGGATCCTCCAGAAGCTGTGGGAGCCCCTAGTGGTGGTGTGGCTCATGGACCTCCGCAGCTGTGGGAGCCCCTGGATGGTGGTGTTGTCTCTATGGCCCCTCCAGCAGCTGTGGGGCCCCTGGATGGTGGTGTTGGCTCAATGGACCCTCCAGCAGCTGTGGGATGGAGTCAGCTCCAGATAAATGGGACAACCTACCAGGACCCCGGCCGTCTAGCTGTTTCAGTGCTGCACACAGTGATTAACTGGTCATAATAATGTGACTTGACTGTGTACATGTAACGGATAAGTGTGAAATTTCTACTTGATTTTAGCAGGCAGAAGCTACAATAGTACATTTACAAACCATGGCTGTTCTCATGGGCGGGTGCTGGAGGGGCTGACACGTTTTTGTATTATCTCAGCATCCACAGCTCCCTTCCACTCCCCACATCCCTCTCACCTCCATTGGTCCTCCAGGCTTCCCCTTTTACATCCCTGGCCCCACATCCCTCTGCCGTCACTCTATTTGACAGCGCCTTCTGTCGTCCATGTTGGAAGCACTGTTGGAGACAGAAGGCAGCGGACACTGCTCCCACCCATCAGCACATAAAGAGCAGCAGCTCCTGTTTGTGACGCTTCTCCCTCCATGGAGGGTATGGAGACTTGCTGTCACACAGCCCTGAGTGTTGCGGGGGTGAGGCGAGGGGGGGTGGAGTGCTGCAGCAGAGACTCATGATGTAGTGGAGCTGTGAATGACACGGGCGGTGGTGGGCTAGTGCTTGGTGCCTTCAGCTGAAGCTACCAACATTGCACATTGGGTGTCAGATCCTCTTATTTGTTTTTTTTCCATGGTGCCCTCATTATTATTCTTAGGTGAAATTCTTCTTTTAGGTTGGAGTCTGATGGTTGCATAGAGGAGACATGTTTACTGGGTCAGTTGCTGAGATCTGAACAGATCTACCTCCTGGCAAAGTCTCATCCACTGATGCTGTCTCTGCTGGCACTTGTGTTCTTGCTCTGCTTCATCACCGTGCAGTCACTTCAGATTATCTCCTCCACCTATTATAGGGGCTGTAAGTCTGAGGAGCAAGGGCAAAAGACTGTCAAACAGGAAAAATATAGTCGCTAGATCCATCATAAGTGATAGCTTTGTCACTCCCAGTTAAGACTGTATGTGAAGACCTTATCATCCACGGCTAAGCCACTAGGTTAATCAGTCTTCGGTAAGCTCTTAAGCGCCCCCAAGTGTTGGCTGCAGGGAGACAGAATTTTATGATCTAAGACTATTAATCATTTAGTCATCTAATTCCCTGCTCATTAAGGGGGGACATGTATGAAGATCGGCGCGTCAAAGTGCCTGTTTTCACGTTCTTTACTGTGAAAACTGCGCCTCATGTATGTCGGTGCCAAAGTGCACTCATAAATGCGGGGCAAACTTCAATGCCTCCGGCAGACAGACCACATTGAAATAAGTCTGCCTGTCGGAGCTATAATGCGCCTCACTTTGCCGACCCCCATTCATTCATGCAGCAGAGTTTGCGAATGTGGTGCGTCCCGCCCCAGAACGCCTACAGAACGCCCCTTCATCTTAGGCACATTACAAAGTGGCAAGCCATGCGCCTAACAGCGCATTAGGTGCGTCCGACAGCGGAGCCGGCACAGTGAGGCGCAATTAAAACGCCTGAAATGTGTGAAAGCTCCGATCATACATGTCCCCCTTAGAGCTTAAGGGCGACATGTATGATTTTTGGTGCCAGCCACCATTTTTTGCACGCATTAGTAGTGTAAAATGCACCTGAATCTATGAGCCTGTTCTACTGCGGGTCATAGATTTAGCGTTTTCTAGCTACAAAGCGACACTCTGGCTCAGGTAAAGCACTTTTAACGTGCTCTACCTGTTCTAGCGTAAAGTGCCGGTTTGCGACTGAGCTATAAAAAGTGTAGTACGGTTCTAGTGCGCCCTGCTTTCTGCACGCCCCCCGATCTCAGACGCATTACAAAGTGGCGCGGGCGCTCTGTAATGCGCTTGATAGTGGAGGGCGCCTTGTTAAACATAGAGCATAGTTGCCAACTTTCGAAAATGAAAAAGCAGGAGAATGTAGTGGGCGGCGCGCGTAGCGCCGGCGACAAAAATTTGCATGGACAACGCCCATCTTGTTGGTATGCCACGCCCCTTCAAAAAAAAGCCACACCCACTCCACCTAACTGCATAACGGCTTTGGGAAGAAAGCCAGGTGAATGCCCCTTATAGCCAGGTAGTAGCCCCCCATAACCAGATGTGCCCCCTTTCAGCCCGGGGAGATGCCCCCTCTGTAGCCAGGTAGAGCCAAAATTTTTAGCCAGGGAGATGCCCCCCCTTGGTTAGCCAGATAGGTGCCCCCCATTGTTAGCCCGGTAGGTGTCCCCCAAATTTTTAGCCAGGGAGGTGCCCCCCATTGTTAGCCAGGTAGGTGCCCCCATTGTTAGCCAGGTAGGTGCCCCCATTGTTAGCCAGGTAGGTGCCCCCATTGTTTGCCAGGTAGGTGCCCCCATTGTTTGCCAGGTAGTGCCCCCATGGTTTGCCAGGTAGTTGCCCCCATCTGTTAGCCAGGTAGTGCCCCATCTGTTAGCCAGGTAGTGCCCCCTTCTGTTAGCCAGGTAGTGCCCCATCTTTTTGCCAGGTTAGTGCCCCATCTGTTGCCAGGTAGTGCCCCTCTGTTAGCAAGGTAGTGCCCCATTGTTAGCCTGGTAGTGCCCCATCTGTTAGCCAGGTAGTGCCCCCATCTGTTAGCCAGGTAGTGTCCCCTCTGTTGCCAGGTAGTGTCCCCTCTGTTGCCAGGTAGTGCCCCCATCTGTTAGCCAGGTAGTGCCCCCATCTGTTGCCAGGTAGTGCCCCCTCTGTTGCCAGGTAGATGTCCCTCTGTTCCCGGTAGTGCCCCTTTGTTGCCGGGTAGATGTCCCTCTGTTGCCAGGTAGTGCCCCCTTGTTGCAGGTAGTGTCCCCTCTGTTCCCAAAGGTAGCCCCCCCCCTTTGTGCCGGGGTGTGCCCCCCTTTTTCCCAAGGTATTCCCCCTCTGTTGCCAGGTGTTGCCCTCTCTGTAGCCAGGAAAGACCCCCCAAAACTAATAAAAATCAAAAAATAAAATCCACTTCCTTCCCAGGCCCCTGACGCGGCCGCTCCTCCCGATCTTTAGCGGCGCAGGGGAAGTGAGGAGCCGCGCGTCACCCCCTGCAGCCGGCGTCATTCCCCTGCCCCCCTTGCCTTTATGTGCGGGACACCCGGCGCGTAATACGGGAGGAGGGAGGAGGGAGGGGATCCCTCCTGCCCTCCCTGCACGTGAGACCGCGGGGGGTGAGGGCCGCTGCGGCCGCTTCACCCCCCTGTAGGAGCGGTCCGCGGGAAGAGAGGACCAGGGTACTCTTGCCCGCGGTAATTTAAAGGACCCCCGCCCCTGCAGGGGGCGGGAGGGTTTCCAACCCCCCGGGAGGGGGGGAGGGGACCCCAAATAGCGAACTCCCCCCCAAAAAACGGGAGAGTTGGGAGTATGACATAGATGAAGGGGCGTTTTTGGGCTGAAAAAATGCCGCCCCCCTTCTACATGTCGCCTTAAGAGTCTGTAGGGGGACCTACTCGGATTGACGCCCTTTTTGTTGACAGAATAGAGAAAGCTTCCAAACCGTCTGTCCCTGGCCCCAACCTGGAAAAGCAGGGCTTGGGGGGTCCGTGGGTGGGGCCCCAAATCTTAAGTTCACTCGTTTTTATGACTGTGCATAGAAAAAGCTGTATTCATTAGTACATGCCCCTGACTCCAAAACCCAAATGGCGGGCTTAGGTTCCCGCAAATGGTCCCACTCATTGTTTTTAAACCTTTTCGCTTAATTTTGCATGAGATCGTCATTCATTTGGTAAACGCCACTGGATTCCGCCAGAAAGCAAGGCTTGGGTGTGCAGTAAGTGGTCCTACTCATTGATTTACAGCCTTTCCATGTATAATGGACTCCCAAACCAAGAATGGGCGGGCTTTGGGGGGTTTCCCGCGGGTTGGTCCCCCCATTGATTTTTAGCCTTTCCCGTTAATTGTCATAGGTAGCTGCCAATTTTATTAAGGAGGACTGCCCACCGGACTAGGATTAGCAGGGCTTGGGAGTCCAGTGGGTGGTCCAAATATGTAAGATACAGCCTTCTTTGTATGACTGTGCATAGAGATAGCTTTTTTTCATTAGAAGAAAGCCCCCTGGACTCCCAAAACCCCGAATAACAGGGGTTGGGTGTCCATAAATGGGCCCTACCATTTTTTGACGTTTCCGTTAATGGACCCCAAACCCCGAATGGACAGGGGGTTGGGGGTCCGTGGGTGGTCCAAAACTGTGATACAGTTCTTTTTATGAGTGATAGAGATAGCTTTTTTCATTGAGTAAACTGCCCCACTGGACCCAAAAACCAAATGGACAGGGGTTGGGGCCAGGAGTGGTCCCCCTCATTGATGACAGCCTTTCCTGTATAATTGTGCATGAGAAAGTTTTCAACTTAAGGAGGACTTCCCCCCGGGGCTTCCAAGCCCAGGGTTCTAGGGGGTTGGGAGTCCCCAGGGGGGGTCCAATTTTTAAAAACGCTCCCTTTTTTTTGACGTGATAGAGTAGCTGTCATTCATGAGTAAAATGCCCTGGGTCAAAAATCCAGTTGAACAGGGCTTGGGTTCCAGGGTGGCCCTCTCATTTTTTGACGCTTTCCCTGTATAATGGACTCCCAAACCCAGAATGGACAGGGCTTGGGTGTCCAGTGAGTGGTCCCACTCATTGATTGACATCCTTTCCTGTATAATTGTGCATAGAGATAGCTGTCAATCATTTAGGAGGACTTCCCACTAGACCAGGATTAGCAGGGTCCAGTAGGTGGTCCAAATCTGTGAGTAAGACTACTCCCTAGACCCACAAACCCAGAATAAGCAGGGCTTTGAAGTATAGTTGCTGGTCCTGCTCAGTGATTGACAGACTTCTTTGTATAACTGTGCAAAGAGATAGTTGTCAGTCACTGAGTAGGATTGCCCACTGGTCTCCCAATACAAGACATGGAAGTCCAATGGATGGTGCCACTAAGTGATTGACATCCTTTCTTGTATGAATTTGCCTACAGAGTTGGCTGTCAATCACTGAGTAGAACCGCCCACTGGACTCCCAAGCTCAGAATCAGCAGGGAGGTAAATGAAAAAATGACAAGTTATTCAGATCAGCTCCCCCTGCTCTATAATATGAAGGTTGACCTTCATTTACAATTGCAGGTGTCCTGTAAGTGCTTCTTGTATTAGTTTTATGTAGACAATTCTTTTTCCAGTTGGCACCAGTTATACCATGTCCATGACTGAGATTTGTATCTCTCCCTGCTCAGTTCTCTCTCTTATGAGTGAAGGCAATGACACCTATACATGAATGATATTACAGGGGTGTTTCCATCCAGAGAAAAGGGATTTTGCAACTTTTTGCTGCGCGTCTTTCTTTGTTCACTTCTATTGGAGTTGTGAGTAGCGCTGAATACACGCGCTCACCTGTACTCCGAACTCCCACAGATGTGAATGGAGAGAGCCGCGCAGGCACAACCACCTCTCCGTTCTCCATGGCCCCAGCAATTATCTGAAAGACCTCGGATGGGAACATCCATTTAAACTTGGAAATAAGTTACATTTTTTCAGGCTGTTTTTTCTTTGTTTAGTTAAAAAAAAATCTAAAATAACCCAAACTGTACAAAATATCTTAGATCTGATTGGGAAGAGCAAGGTCTCCGGCGATGTGTATACACTCTTGATCAAAAAAAGAAGAAAATAATTCCTTCCATCTGAGACCTGCAGTCTATCTTCAGAAGAGCTCAATCAAAAGCTGAAATAAAAATGTTCTACTGTAGATGAAGAACTGAGATATTCAGTAAATGGATGATGTGAGGAGAAGCGCAGAACTGCCAAAATGTTTTATACATTCTTATACTTCAGCGGCTACAGTGAGAAGGGATTCTGTACTTTTATATCTCCTATGTGTTCTTCTTTAATAGAAAGCCATCATTTAGTATTCATTAATATGTATCCATAACTCTTTATCTATTGATCTCATATCTATATATTTATTGATCTCATATCTATCTATCTATCTATCTATCTATCTATCTTATCTTTTTATTTCTCATATCTATCTATTTTCTATCTACTATCTTTTCTATCTTCAAATTATCTATCTATCTATCTATTCTTCTATCTATCTCTATCTATTATCTATCTATCTATCTATCTACCCTATCACTATCTATCTATCTATCTATCCCTTTATTATCTATCTATCTATCTATCTATTATCTATCTACTATATCTATCTCTATCTATTATCTATTATCTATATCTATCTATCTATATCTATCTATCTATCTATTATCACTATCTATTATTCTATCTTCATATCTATCTATCTATCTATACTATCCAAATCTATCCTATCTCAATCTATCTATCTCATATCTAATCAAATCTCATATCTATCTATCTCATATCTATCTGTCTCCTATCTATCTGTCTATCTCATATCTCTCTATCTATCAATCTCATATCTATCAATCTCATATCTATCTGTCTCCTATCTATCTGTCTCCTATCTATCTGTCTATCATCTATTCATATCAAATCTATTCATATCTATCTATCTCATACTATCTATCTCATATCTTCTATCTAAAATCTATTCTAATCATCTATACTATATCTATCTATCTCATATCTATCTATCTCATATCTATCTATCTATCTGTCTATCTATCTAATGATCCGAGCATTGCCATGCCATGACGTATGTAACCATGTAAAGTTCTGGATCCTGGTTGGTGGCGGCTCTGGGGTCAAAGATGGGGTCTCCCATGGAGCAGATTGGTTCTTGCCTTGTGGGTTTCATGGTAATCACCAGTGGGGAGGGGGCTTAAAATCTTGGTCTCCCTAACTTTTCCCACCTTTGGTTGACTTGATGACAATGCTTTTTTTCACTGTATAAGTAACTTTTGACTAAACCAGGAACAGAGCTAATAAAAGATGTGAAAGTGCAACAGAGTGGGCTTGTGCAAAGTGCAGAAAGATCATCCAAAATCTAACCTGATATCATAGATGACACCAGCCATCACACACAATCTTTACTGTAAAGGCATGTCCCCACAGCACGGGTCTTCGGACGGTTTTTCAGCCGGTTTGCGGTTTTTTAGACCGCCTAAAAAACCGGCCGAAAATGAGCATAATGGTGCTCTATGGAAAACCCGTGCAACAGTCCCCACTGCACGGGTTTTCCGCCCGGCGGTTTTTCCGCCCGCGTTCCAGCCGCAAAACATTCTACCTGCACATTCTTCCGTCCGGTTTTCGGACGGAATATGTGCAAATGAATGTGAAGGGGGAGAGCTCATCGCGGAGAAAAGCCGTCGCCCCCCGCGGCCGTGGAGACGGCCACAAAACAGGACAAATACCGGCCGGCAAACTGGCCGGTATTTGTCCTGTGCAGTGGGGACGCAGCCTAAGAGCGGTGACAATATGGAACCAGAGGTTGTGATGGGGGAGTCATTGACCAAGGGTTTAGATGCCTTTCTTGAAAAAATATAATATTACAGGTCATGTGGACTGGATTCTGTAGATGGGACATTGATCCAGGGAATATTCTGATGCCAAATTTGTAGTCAGGAAGGAAGTCTTCATCTTGTTTGGGACAATTGGCCTCCACCTCAAAGGGGTTTTGCCTTCCTCTTGATCAGCATTGTAGGCTTATAGGTTAGAGTTATAGGTTCAAACTTATCTACTATGTTACTTTGATGGTAAGAGAGCGCTGGTGTCATCTACAGTGAGTAAAAAAGTAATCTAGAGACCTTATGTTTGAATGTAAGTTTTGGAAAATAGCCTTTCACAATTATTGTGACACCCAGTTGCTGCAGGTGTCAAAGGGGAAATGGTCGGCAAACGGGAAGTGTGGACATCTCGGTTGGTACTCTCAGCCTTTAAGTATGTTTTAGGGTTAGATGCAAAGCGCAGCATTCAGGTTCAGGCACTGCATCTCCTTGGAAATGCTTTCCGAGACCCGGGCCAGTCCACCTCTGCTGCAGCTCCCACCCGGCACTGTCACCTTGTAACTCACAATATATGCCATTTGTATTCGAAAAATTAAAGGGGTTGTCAAGCGGGAGAAAAAGATTCTAAATAATACCTCTCCCTTAGTTAGGAACTTTTGTAATCTACGCTAACTAAATATTCTGTGTTCTTCGAGTAGTTCTTCATCAAATGCTTGAGGACAGGGAGCTCCATAATATTGTGTTTCCACACACAGGAAGCAGCTGTGTGTCCAGCACAGGAGATCAGGTGATCAAAGTGGCTTGGCTTTTTTCAAGGCAGTCTTGGAAGCCACGTCCATCTGGTACTGTCTTCTACAGCTTTCAACATGAGGTAGAGACTGGGGGGCATGTATGGAGATGGAGGTTGGAAGGGAGGAAAGTAGACAAAACATCAAGCTATGATATATTCTAAGGTAGAACGGCATGTACCGCATGTGACCACAGAAGTCAGAGATTGGCTGCAAGATAATGTGATCCATGAACGTAATGTCTTCAGTGTGAGATGAGCGCTGGAACGGTGCGATGGGAGAGGTAAGTATGGGTGATTTTTCTATTTTGGCACAGAGGGAGATTGTAGGGAAGCTTCTAAAGTCTTGGAAAACCCCTTTAAAAGTGTGAAAGGCGGTGGAGGTGGCTCTCTGCTTGCTTCTCTCTGCCCCAATGGACTTGATTGATAGGTGTCTCCCAATGCACAAATAGGGATAGATCAGTTCATTAGACCAAACCAGATGGGAAATCAACACCTATTGGTCTGGATTATTACTTACACAACTGTTAGTTATTGACTGAATCATTTATTATTGATCTGGATTATTTGTCATAGGTCTGGATCATTGGTTATTAGTCTGGATTATTTGTCATGGGTCTAGATCATTGATTATTAGTCCAGATTATTTCTCATAGGTCTGGATCATTGGTTATTGATCTGGATTATTTCTCATATGTCTGGATCATTGGTTATTGGTCCAGATTATTTGTCATGGGTCTAAATTATTAGTTATTAGTCCAGATTATTTGTCATGGGTCTGGATCATTGGTTATTGGTCTGGATTATTTGTCATGGGTCTAAATTATTGGTTATTAGTCCGGATTATTTGTCATGGGTCTGGATCATTGGTTATTTGTTTTGGATTATTTGTCATGGGTCTAAATTATTGGTTATTAGTCCGGATTATTTGTCATGGGTCTGGATCATTGGTTATTTTTCCGGATTATTTACCATGGGTCTGGATCATTGGTCATTGATCTGGATTATTTACCATGGGTCTGGATCATTGGTCATTGATCTGGATTATTTACCATGGGTCTGGATCATTGGTAATTGATCTGGATTATTTACCATGGGTCTGGATCATTGGTCATTGATCTGGATTATTTACCATGGGTCTGGATCATTTGTTATTGATCTGGATCATTTGTTATTGATCTGGATTATTTACCATCGGTCTGGATCATTGGTTTTTGGTCTGGATTTTTTCTCATGAGTCTAAATCATAGTTTATTGGTCTGGATTATTACTCATATGACTGCGACTTTGACTTTCATCCTCCACCCAGTATTCTTTTTCTCTATGATTTCACAGAAACGCTCTAGGCTATTCCTTGTTTGTCTTTAAGCTATGACTTCTCTAAAATGCTACTTAAAAATCAAGCCAAAGGTCAAGTGTCGTTTAGGTTTCCTCTGCCAGTTTGTCCATAAGAAATTTGGATTGTAATTGATAGGTCTCTTCCTATTCATGTATATGAAAAGTCCTATCAATCAAACCCGCAGGAAGAGGAGACGTTGTCAGGGATATCCCAGAAGGCATGTCAATGTTTTGTATGTTTTCTTTGTAACACCTCAGAAAAACATAGCTGGGCGTAATTAGGGAGTCTGCTGGGTTTTAACGCTGCCATTGGTTCAGGCAGTATGAATCTCATGATAGTGTCCCTTTAAAAAGGAATTCCCTTCACATGGATTAACTTAAAAAATGAAGGCAACGGTAAATTAAGATAATTACCAAATACATTGCTGTTCTGATTGAGCTTCCTACTCGAGTAGTTTTTTCCTTTCTTGTATACAGTACACAAGCTTCATTAGATTGTGGCCATCTCTCTGCTCTAGCAGTGGCAGCGATAGTGAGGTCAGTCCCTGCTGTGTCTTGTCAGCAGCTTGACAAAGCTTATCCCTTTAGAGCTCTGTAGCTTTGTGCCTTGCTGTTAAAACTGCCCACAGCCTGAACAGAAAGTGGAAACCTGAAGCTGTAGAACCGCCCACAGCCTGAACAGGAAGTAGGAGCCCGAAGGTGTAGAACTGCCCACAGCCTGAACAGGAAGTGGGAGCCCAAAGCTGTAGAACTGCCCACAGCCTGAACAGGAAGTGGCAGCCTGAAGCTGTAGAACCGCCCACAGTCTGAACAGGAAGTGGGAGCCTGAAGCTGTAGAACCACCAACAGCCTGAGCAGGAAGTAAGAGCCTGAAGCTGTAGAACTGCCCACAGCCTGAACAGGAAGTGTAACTCTGAAGCTGGCTGTGAAGAGCAGGCTCTATAAAACAGCCTGGTAGGAAAACCCTTTTAAGCTCTCAACTCAAGAGTGTTAAGAAGGTTTACCGTTTCTCTTAACGCACAGCATGACACGAAGTTATAGAAATTTGTATATGATAAAGTCCCCATATTACTCTGCCATTTCTAGTGTATTGTTCAGTTAGTAACTTCATTTGTCTTCCTCTGTTCTTCAGAATACATTAATCATTAAGCATAACACAATTCACAGAAATATAAAGTCACAATTTATTCTGTTTGTCGGTCCTGATGCCATGTATGTATGTTCTTGATTATTGAAATGAAAATTATGCTCCTGTCCTTCACTCACAGAGCCAGTCACCAAACCTAAAATCACAGCGTCCACCACCCAACCTAAGGAAAATGACTCATTCACTCTAACCTGTGACGCCTCCCAAGCTGTGACCATGACATGGACCAGGCGTGGTGCCAACATCTCCTCTGAGACCAGATTATCTGCGGATAACAAGACCCTCACCTTCTCCAGTATTAAACGAGGAGACACCGGAGAATACCAGTGTGAGGCCCAGAACCTCGTCAGTAAGGTCTCCAGTGATCCCTACACAGTGACTGTGGCCTGTGAGTAATTATTAGAGATGTCCTGATGTCACCATTATAGACTGTATCTCCACTATGTGTCCTTAAGTTGTTCTGATATGAAAATATGTCTATTTAAACTTGTAAATGGTCATGGTGAATTGTTAGGTAAACTTTATTTGATATATTCATACATTTTTTCCACATTTTAGGCAGTTGCCCACATATACAAATATAAGGATATACATAAATATGACATGATGTGAACAGAGCCTAAAACATTTATGGATTATCTTCTATTGGAACAAAGGATCGGTCATGATGATAATTATGGCCCTCAAATATATTAAATCATTGGCCAAACCTGCCAAAGTTTATTGGTTCAGACCCATCCTTTCTAATGTATATGGGCTCTTTAACTTCTTTGCTACACTACCCTAGACCACCAGGGATGTTAGGCATTGAAAATTAAAGGGGTTTTGCCACGATGTAGTGTTGACGTGGGATCCTCCAAAATGGGTATTTAATCTTTTCTAAGTATATGTGATTACAAAAAGGGAAGCCTGTGAGAGGTACAGCATTGCTCAGTCCCCCTTAGTTTCCTGACAGTTTACATTAGACAGGACCAGGACACTGACAGGAGCTGATCTGGCCGTGCTTCTTATCTGATGACAGGGAACATGAAGGAGCTTGCAAGGGACTGGGGAGAAAGTGCGGTGTATGAGGCTCTATATGCTGTATAGAGAATCCACTGATTGTAATGTAATTATTTGAGTAAACTTTGCAGACGCTCCCTGGTTCCTTGCTCTCTGCTCATCCCCCTCCCTCTCACCCCTGCAGCCGTTAATGACTCAGCATGCTTTGTTTATCTTCTCTTCTGAGCAGATAAGAGGTAAGGAACTCACTTCGTGGCCAAACCCCTTCAAAGGGGTTGTATCATTTCATTAAATGGCCTTCAGAATAAGGGGACAGTGAAAACAAGCAACTTTGCAATTGGATGTCATTAGCAAAGCTGTCTTGTTCTCACAGTATTCGTTATCTTCTGTTTCTGTAAACAAACATCTCCAAGTGCTGATCGGAAAGTCGGATCCCTCCTCCTTGCATTTCATTAGCTGTAATAATTTACATTCTGTTCAGCTCCCGGACAGCTGTATTCACGGTGCTTGCATTCCTGCCTCTCACTCAGAATTAGGGGCCGTGAACAATTACACTCTTTATACAGTTAGGCATGCCTTTTCCTCCATTGACACTGCAGCTGTCTCTATAATCAGAAAACAGCATTATTGTGCCACAGTGCCTTAATGCTCCTGCGTGTTGGTGCCTTATGTAAACATGAAGGGAGACGGATCTGTGCTGGATTCAACTGTAGCAACCGTCCAGCTGTGAGAGATCAATGCTGAGTTCATGGAAGACTGTTTAGACTAAATGCAGGTATGTAAACAGCTCTTACAAAAAATAAGACTGCATAGTGAGAGGACAGTGACATGTGGAGGGACACACACACACACTGGAGCGAGCATGAACAGTGAAGGGGGGATGATGTCATCCCTTTTCAATTAAGAAACACCCAGCTGGGAGGGGAAGAAACGCCCCTGAATTTCAGGAAATGAGAGGATCAAGCTTCAAGAGAACAGCCCAACTGATGAAGCGATACATCCCCTTTAAGGCTACCCTAATATCACATGGGGCTGTCATCTCGGATACCCACTCCGTTAGCTTAAACTCTGAAGATTATAATAAAACTTTCAGCCTTTGAGGTATCTTTATGTACTACCTGGCTGAACTTGATCCTTATGATGCATAAGCTTCCAGCACTTTTTTTCACCCTAGTGCATGTATTAAATCTATTCCTCTCTTGTTTTGCAGATGGCCCAGATAATGCAGAAATAAAAGGTACATTTTATGTGAATCCAGGTTCTTCCACCATATTAAAATGTTCTGCTGATTCTGTCCCACCTCCTGAATACCAATGGAAAGTCAATGGCACAGTCTCCCAGGAAAAGACAGATAAATATCGTATTAGCAATGCTCGACCTGAGGATGAGGGAACCTACACGTGTGTGGTGAGGAACCCAGTGACCGAACGCACTGCTACCACCGCTGTCTATGTGAACGTGACTACAGGTAAGATGTTGATTGATCTTTAAAGTGGAGCACTCCCCTAAAATTGTGTTCCAACATACTAAAGACATGTGTTGGTAGATAACATTGTAGAGTGTATAGACCTTCACTTCTGCTGATTTCTAAAAAATATAGAGCATCCAACACACCGTTGGCATTACAGCAATAAATCCTTTGACACAATGTCTCGGTTGGACGCTTTAGTGAAGGGCCTTCTAAAGTGGCTGATGAATGGGCAATGTCTATCTATCTTCTTGAAAATCTGATTGCATCTTGTATGTCAAGGTTACAATCATTACTTGTCAGCGGCATGTCTCAGCGTATAAAGATGAAATTTGCTACTGACAAATATTATATGTCTATGGGAGGAATGAACAAATGATCATAAGAGGGATCATCAACCATTCCTAAGAACAATCATCAACCGATCCTGAAAATGATCATCAACCGATCCTGAGAATGATCATCAACCGATCCTGAGAAGGATCATCACCAGTGTTCCTGAGAAGGATCATCAACCGTTCCTGAGATTGACCATCAAACGTTCCTGAGAACGACCATCAACCGATCCTGAGAATGACCATCAACCGATCCTGAGAATGACCATCAACCGTTCCTGAGAAGGGTCATCAACCGATCCTGAGAAGGACCATCAACCGTTCCTGAGAACGACCATCAACCGATCCTGAGAACGACCATCAACCGATCCTGACGAATGACCATCAACCGATCCTGAGAATGATCATCAACCGATCCTGAGAATGATCATCAACCGATACTGAGAAGGATCATCAACCGATCCTGAGAAGGATCATCACCGATCTGAAACGACCATACCATTCCTGAGAACGACCATCAACCGATCCTGAGAACGACCATCAACCAATCCTGAGAACGACCATCAACCGATCCTGACGAATGACCATCAACCGTTCCTGAGAAGGATCATCAACCGATCCTGAGAATGACCATCAACCGTTCATGAGTACGACCATCAACCGTTCCTGAGGATGACCATCAACCGTCCTGAAACGACATCAACCGTTCCTGAGAACGACCATCAACCGATCCTGAGAACGACATCAACCGATCCTGAGAATGACCATCAACCGATCCTGAAATGACATCAACCGATCCTGAGAATGACCATCAAACCGATCCTGAGAATGGATCACACAAGTTCCTGAGATGGATCATAAACCGTCCTGAGATGACCATCAACAGTTCCTGAGAACGACCATCAACCGATCCTGAGAATGACCATCACCCGTTCCTGAGGACGACCATCAACCTTTCCTCAGGACGACCATCAACAGATCCTGAGAACGACCATCACCCGATCCTGAGAACAACCATCACCCGATCCTGAGAACGACCATCAACCGTTCCTGAGAACGACCATCAACCGATCCTGACGAATGACCAACAACCGAACCTGAGAATGAACAACAACCGAGCCTGAGAAGGATCGTCAACCGATCCTGAGAAGGATCATCAACCGTTCCTGAGAAGGATCATCAACCGTTCCTGAGAACGACCATCAACCGTTCCTGAGAAGGATCATCAACCGATCCTGAGAACGACCATCAAACGTTCATGAGAACGACCATCAACCGTTCCTCAGGAAGACCATCAACAGATACTGAGAACGACCATCACCCGATCCTGAGAACGACCATCAACCGTTCCTGAGAACGACCATCAACCGATCCTGAGAAGACATCAAACCGATCCTGAGAATCGACCATCAACCGATCCTGAGAAGACCATCAACCGTTCCTGAGTATGACCATCAACCGATCTTGAGAACGACCATCACCCGATCCTGAGAACGACCATCACCCGATCCTGAGAACGACCATCACCCGATCCTGAGAACGACCATCAACGATCCTGAGAACGACCATCAACCGATCTAAAGACGACCATCAACCGTTCCTGAGGACGACCATCACCCGTTCCTCAGGACGACCATCAACTGATCCTGAGAACGACCATCACCCGATCCTGAGAACCACCATCACCCGATCCTGAGAACGACCATCAACCGTTCCTGAGAACGACCATCAACCGTTCCTGAGGACGACCATCAACCGTTCCTGAGAACGACCATCAACCGTTCCTGAGAACGACCATCAACCGATCCTGAGAACGACCATCAACCGATCCTGAGAACGACCATCAACCGATCCTGAGAACGACCATCACCCGATCCTGAGAACGACCATCAACTGATCCTGAGAACGACCATCACCCGATCCTGAGAACGACCATCAACCGTTCCTGAGGACGACCATCAACCGTTCCTCAGGACGACCATCAACTGATCCTGAGAACGACCATCACCCGATCCTGAGAACGACCATCAACCGTTCCTGAGGACGACCATAAACCCTTTTGATCCTGATGAAACGACCATCACCCGATCTCTGAGAAGACCATCACCCGTTCCTGAGAACGACCATCAACCTTCCTGAGAAGACCATCAACCGATCCTGAGAACGACCATCAACCGATCCTGAGAACGACCATCACCCGATCCTGAGAACGACCATCAACCGATCCTGAGAACGACCATCACCCGATCCTGAGAACGACCATCAACCGATCCTGAGAACGACCATCAACCGATCCTGAGAACGACCATCAACCGATCCTGAGAACGACCATCAACCGATCCTGAGGATGACCATCAACCGTTCCTAAAGACGACCATCACCCGATCCTGAGAACGACCATCAAGCGTTCCTGAGAACGACCATCACCCGATCCTGAGAACGACCATCACCCGATCTTGAGAACGACCATCAACCGATCCTGAGAACGAACATCAACCGATCCTGAGAACGAACATCAACCAATCCTGAGAACGAACATCAACCGATCCTGAGGATGACCATCAACCATTACTGAGAATGACCATCAATCGATCCTGAGAACGACCATCACCCGATCCTGAGGACGACCATCACCCGATCCTGAGAACGACCATCACCCGATCATGAGAATGACCATCACCCGTTCCTGAGAACGACCATAAACCGGTCCTGAGAACGACCATCATCCGATCCTGAGAATGACCATCAACCGTTCCTGAGTACGACCATCACCCGATCCTGAGAACGACCATCACCCGATCCTGAGAACGACCATCACCCGATCCTGAGAACGACCATCAACCGATCCTGAGAACGACCATCAGTATCACGTGACATATACTTACAAACAAATAACAATGTACAAAAGTTATCCATAAGAATTACATTAAAACATACTTTATACACGAATTCAGGTTCCTATCACTTAAGAGGTAACTCTGTGCTAGATACAGGTTGGTTGACGTGTGCTGGCGCATTTGTTGGATGAGCTCTGGCGGTACTGGAACGGCGCTGAAGAGAGAGGTAAGTACTGGTTCCATTTTTTTATTTTATCGCAGTGGGAGGCGTCGGGAACTTTATTAAAAAAGTGTGAAACCTCTTTAAGAATATTCACAGCAAGAAGAATGAGAGCACTAGAGTCATCATTGCAGCAGGAGATGAAAACATCAGATTATGGCGGTCAGTAACCCTAGTATCCTATTCATGAACCAGGAAGCTGCAGGACGGAGCCCGGCAGATTGTTTAGTTTTCTTTTCAGCAATGATTTACTACTCGTCCTATCAGGATAGACCTGAATGCAGTGACCTCCGGGAAGATGTTTGTGCACCTATAGACTAAGGAAGGAGAATGTGCAAGAGAAAGTGGCAGAAATAAAAGCTGTTACAGTGACCTTAGTAAATCCTTCTGTTCCCTGTGAAATAACAATCCTGGAGCCTCTTCTCTTATAACTCTGTGTTGTGCTGTTCCTCTGTTATTCCCCCTACAAATGTATGACTGAATCTGTCAGCTGGGTGTGACTATTCCAGTTTTCAGAGGGGCGTGTCCCTGCCCACACTGGCTCTGTCAGCACATTAAAATCTTAGTGCAATCTAAATACCATGTATTTGAATGCACTACTGTCCGCACCTTGAGGTAGTGCTATATTGTACAGTGTCGGTTCCATGGCTTACAAGGGCACTCAAGTTGGAAAATGCAACGACTGCATGATGAACTGTATAAGGGAACAGAGTGTTATGTGAATACATAAACAAAATAGTCTATAAAATATATATTTTGCTTATAATTAAAGTGGTTTTCCCACCATAGTGACTGACAGCATAGTGCTAGGATATGTCATCAAAGTCCGACAGGTGCGGGTCCCAACTCTGGGCCCCATACCTATCTCAGGAACAGGAACAGGAACCTCTATCTCAGGAACAGAAACCTCTATCTCAGGAACAGCCCACAGAAAGTCAGAACGGAGAGCTGGTCACACTTGTGCACGACTTTCTCTCCATTCTTTTCTATGGGAGTTCTGAGTACGGCCGAACATTCCATTCCTCTGTACTGGGAACTCCCATAGAACAGAATGGAGAACACAGTGCTACCCTGTACTGGGACTCTAATAGAACAGAATGGAGAACACAGCACTTCCCTGTACTGGGAACTCATACAGAACAGAATGGAGAACACAGCTCTCATCTGTACTGGGAACTCCCATAGAACAGAATGGAGAACACAGCGCTACCCTGTACTGGGAACTCCAATAGAACAGAATAGAGAACACAGCGCTCCCCTGTACTGGGAACTCCCATAGAACAGAATGGAGAGAACACAGTTCTCCCCTGTACTGGGAACTCCCATAGAACAGAATAGAGAACACAGCATTCCCCTGTACTGGGAATTCCCATAGAACAAAATGGAGAGAACACAGAGTTCCCCTGTACTGGGAACTCCCATAGAACAGAATGGAGAACACAGCGCTCCCCTGTACTGGGAACTCCAATAGAACAGAATAGAGTACACAGCGCTGCCCTGTACAGGGAACTCCCATAGAACAGAATGGAGAGAACACAGTTCTCCCCTGTACTGGGAACTCCCATAGAACAGAATAGAGAACACAGCGCTCCCCTGTACTGGGAATTCCCATAGAACAGAATGTAGAACACAGCGCTCCCCTGTACCAGGAACTCCCATAGAACAGAATGGAGAACACAGCGCTCCCCTGTACTGGGAACTCTCATAGAACGGAATGGAGAACACCGCACTCCGCTGTACTAGGAACTCACATAGAACAGAATAGAGAACATAGCACTGCCCTGTACTGGGAACTCCCATAGAAGGCAATAGAGGGAATGGAGTATGACCGGCTCTATATTCTGAGGTTTAACTTTTTGGGGCCCGTTCCTGAGATAGGTGCACGTCCCCACATCTATTATACTTTCACGGAATATCCTATAGTTGTACCATCAGAGTGCATGGTGGGAACAGTCCTCTAATTTTACAATCATTCACACAAATTCTTTTTCAGAATATAAAGAACCAGCAGCAAGTAGCATGGAATTGCCGATGATCATCGGGATAGCGGTGGCTCTTCTTCTTCTGTTGATTCTTATTGCAGCAATAATTTATCTGTTCCTCATACACAAACGCCGTAAAACGTAAGTAGACATCGTGCCGTATGGCACATATGGTGCTAGAAATTAATACCCTTTACCTCATGGGAACACTCTTTATTAGCTTGTAGTTGGACTTCTGTGTTCTCCAACAATATCTTCTGTCCATGTTCAGCCATGTCCAACCAAAAAGACCGTCCATATCGATCAGAAAGGGAAGATCTCTCCTTAGCGAGAGCGCCTATATAGGCGTGTGGAGATTTGAAATTGTCTTTTGCACTACACGAAGCATCTGCATATCACAAAGCATTATGGGAAAGGAGCTGAGAAGCTCAAGTTCCCTCTGTTGGATGTAACAAATCCTCAATTTGCTTTTGACCCACTGGGTCTTTGGAAAGCAAAGAGATATTTAGCTAAGCCAGCATCACTCATCTGTATACAGCCGTTTCGGGGTGTTTGCCCCTCGTCAATACAGAGCAGAGCGATGCTGGCTTGGCTGTACTGACGAGGGGAAAACACCCCCAGTGGGCCAAAAGCAAATTGAGGATTTGTTACATCCAACAGAGGGCGCTTGAGCTTCTCGGCTCCTTTTCCATAATGCCTTGTGATATCCATATCGATGTCATAATCAGTGACTGGCATGTAGACTGGTAACTCTGTACATAGACATTGATATGATTGCTGATTTTGATTCATACTACATACCACCAAGGAAGAAGCAGAACACAGGTCAGGAAGTGTTATCATAGGGTCACAGGAGTAAAGTAGCTGTGACCTCAGCACCTCTAACTTTAAAGTGAAAGTGCCAGATGCTTTATTGACACCTTGCTATGATTCTCCCCATGCTTGGGTTGTTTAAAGTGCACTTTACTGCAATGAGGAGTCCTGCACGGGCAGCAAGAAAAAGGCTGATAAATTCCCTTTAAATAATAGCATTTGCTGTATATAGAAAATCTCTAAAAAGCCTTTCAGTAGCTTAACTTCTTGGCATTGCTTTAAGTGAACCTGACTGGTGGTTTATGCTGAAAGCAGGATATGATATAGCCTGAGAGAAGCTGAGCTCCTTGATATCTAGGTTTATATGATTTGATGCTGAATTTCTGTGTAAATAGCAAGTAAATCCTGAAAGGATACTTAAAAGAGAAAGTGAAAGTTCTTCTTACCCCACCCAGATACAGTCATTTACAACTTACACACTGATACAGGAAAAGCTATCAATCGCTGTATGTGGACGGGTTACAAAGGAATTTCACTGTCTCTTTAGGAGTTCTATCAGAATTTACTCTGCTTTTTACTCAAAAATCCTGCTCTAAATCATATAAACCTATGTATTATAGAGCTCAGCTTCTCCCCCTCTGTCATATCCTGCTCTCAGTGTAAATCACCTGTCAGAGCCCCAAAAAGTTAAGCTACTGAAAGACTTTTTAGAGATTTTCTATATACTCTAAAGCAAATTATATTATTTAAAGGGAACTTATCGGCCTTTTCTTGCTGCCCGTGTAGGACTCCTGCACCTGCAGTAAAGTGCATTTTAAACGGGAAAAGCATACCAAGGTGTCCGATGTGCACCTTCTTCTTGCTCAGTTTAGCTGAAAAGGAACCTGTCATGTGGAAAATGTAATTAAATCTGTAGACGGCATGTTATAGAGCAGGAGGAGCCGAGCAGATTGATATACATGATTGTAAGAAAAGATCAGGTAAAACTAATCACTTATTCATTTTAACCTCTGCTCATTCTGAGCTTAGGAGTCCAGTGGAGGTTCCAAATCAGTGACTGGTGAGTAGGACCGCCCACCGGACTCCTAATCCCACAAGAGCAGAGGTTTAGATGAATACTTTATAAGTTCTACTGAATCTTTCCCCACAATTATATACATTAATCTGCTCCTCTATACCTTGCTGCCTGTAGATAAGACTTCATTTACAATGTAGCAGGTTCTCTCTGACAGGTCTCTTCTTATATAGAACAGAACAGTTATGGGAAGGCTCCTTCATCCTAATGAGCTTTTGGATTATGGAATTGCTATTCATGCTGAGCTGTTTTATAATGTGTTGATGATAACCCTGACGGCCTGTCCTGTATTTTTCATGTATCGGAGCCTTTTTATTTTCAGCTCAAGTAACGGGAATTCAAAGATGAAAGCCTCATCCCGAAATGGTAAGTTCTTTCCTATATCAAATTGATTAATCTGAAATAAGGGGCCCAAGGAAATTTAGCTCAATGTTGCCCTAATATAATCTTTAAAGTAGCTCTAAAGTTTCAAACATGCAGGAGAGGCACAGGGAGTCACAGGTTCACATAATAAAAGCATAAGCCCTATGTGTCCCAGGATATGGGGGCTCTGTGTCCTCTCCCCCAATAACGATACCCCCAAAATACAGCATCTGATAGAACATCGGAAAGGAGATGGCGATACAATGTCACTATATGGTGGAGCCTTACGGCACAGATCATAATGTGACCATGGTCATGAGACCAAAAGTGAGACTTCAGTTTATATCATTTATGCACCACACAATCTGCAGTGCACATCAGTATATAATAACAGGAGCGATAAAGAGACACAAGATGGGAAACTCAATGCAAGTGGGCTCCAAAAATACATGTTATTACTGATTTCATACAAAACACATCTTCAAAATGTTAAAAATATTTTAAAAAAGCAAGAATCGCCAGGGAACCCTGGGTAGATAGAAGAAGGGGCTTCAGATATATAGGAACCTATCATGCTAGGCAACATTTACTTGCTGTTGTTGTTTTTGTTAGTAGTGGAGATTTACCAGTTGTGTCACTAAAAGTTATTATAGTATAAAGGGTCTAAGAGGTCTACTGCTGTCAAGAGAGTCTATTTATTGCAGCATAAGCATCTCCCAATTAGCCGGCAGTGGAGCAGAGGCAGGCAGAGACCATTGCCTGTACATAGATAGCTAGGGCCATACTCCCAGAACAAGAAGAAGGAACCAAGTTGAATTAAGCAGCAAAGTAAAATCAATAGCAATAGGCAGGGGCGTAGCTAAACAGAGTATAGAGGTAGGTGCTCAGTGCTTTACTCAGGACTCTCTTAGGAGAGAATGGAGAGCACAACCATCTCTTTGTTCTGTAAATCTGGCAGGAAGCCAACCTCAGTCCACAAGTTAAGTGATGGGAATACCCCTTTCAAGGGTGGTTTCTCACGTGGCATTTTTTTTAACTACAACAGTTTTTGAGCAAAAGCCGGTGTCTCCTGAAGAATGGAGAAGTACAAATCATAGTTTCATATTTACATAGATAGTACAATTGAAAAAAGACATATGTCCATCATGTTCAACCAAGGGTGGGGAAAATGTGGATGATGGGATAGGATGGATGGGATGGTTTTTTTCCACTACTGATGAAAATTATGAAACCCATAAGGCAGGAACAAATCTGTCCTAAAGGAATATTTCATTCCTTATCCCAAAATTGCCATAAGACTGGATCCAGATATCTTATATGGCTACATAAGTATTAATATTATTTATTAGTAACTGTTATCTAAGCCTTTCTTGAAGCCCTCACCTGTTCTTGCTGGGGCCAGCGCCTCAGGCGGCTATTCCACAGATTCACTGTTCTCATGGTGAAGGTGGCTTTTCTCCTCTGGAGATTGAATCATTTATTTTCCAGATGGAGGGAGTGCCTCCTCTGTCTTTTGAGGGAGCTTTACATGAAATAGCTTTTCCCCATACTTTTTTTAGGGGCCATTTATGTACTTATATAAATGAATCAAGTCTCACCAGAGCTGCCTTTTCCCAATACTAAATAAGTTTAATTCTTTAAACCTTTCCTCATAACTAATATGTTTTATTTCCCTTGTTAGTTTGTCCTTCCTTTATAGTTTCCATTTTCTTTAAGTGTTCTCCTAGCTTTGGCTCATAAACTGCAGTGGCAGTTTTCCAAGAACAGCCATGTGTGATTCCCTCCTAAGGCAGCTTCCTACTGCTCTTATGGTATTAGCTTGCATGTGCATGCCTGAGCTCATGCGTCTCATGCCTGGCAAGTACTAATGGGTTATCAGGCTATGTCCACATGGCATAGATACATTCATATTTTGAAGGGAAATGTGCATAAATTATATATGTTTTTCATGAAATTTTTA
The DNA here is from genome assembly GCA_025379985.1 of Phyllomedusa bahiana. Classification (NCBI taxonomy): domain Eukaryota; kingdom Metazoa; phylum Chordata; class Amphibia; order Anura; family Hylidae; genus Phyllomedusa; species Phyllomedusa bahiana. The sequence continues at coordinate 2,598 of JAODAL010019459.1, read as the reverse complement.
TGTTGCTTTCTTCTTCGACGCATATATGCACCAAAGACACAGGGAACAAAATATACATGTATAGGAAAAACTACACATTTTACTTAACTTATTTGTACCAATATGTATAAAGGCAGTCCCCGAGTTACAAACAACCGACTTACATATGACTCATACTTAAAAATGGAGGCTATTGATGGGTGTCACCCAAAGCGCGATGTCAAATTGCCCCATTTACTTTAGCGCCAGACGCCTTGGGTGACGTGTATGCTTTTTAAACGCCAATTTTTATGCGCATATAAATAGCATAGAATGTGCCTGATTTATGAACCTGCTCTACTGTGGGTCATAAATCAGGCGCATTCTAGTGCATAAACATCATTTCTGGCTCAGGTAAACCACTTTGTAAGTGCTCTACCTGTTCCAGCAGTAATGTGCCTGGAATTGCCGTAACAAAGCTATAAATCTATAGCTTTGTGCGCCCGCCTCCTGCCCTCCCCCAGAGACCAGGCGTATTACAAAGTGCCGCGGGTGCTCGATAATGCGCCTGATATTGGCGTACGGGCCATTTTAAACTATTGTGAATGGGCTGCACTAGATGTCGGGCTGAAAAGACGCCAGACTTTTGGCGCAGCCCCGTTCACACATGTTGCCTCTTGTCTCTGCCATGCTCCTTTAGCGCTGTTGCATGCTATACGTTGAAGCCGCTTCCACATGTGCCACCAGACTCTGTTCATCCAGACTTGACCAAATTAAGGGAAACCTTAGCCAAAACGTCACACAGATATCTGGATCTGTACTAACAACATTGCCAATTGCAGGATCTCATTTGGCTGTTGCACCATGCAGAAATGCTATACCTGGTAATCTATAGGTGTGCTATAAATAGATGATTTACATTTCATGGATTCAAGACGAGTTGAGCTGTGGATTTACTTATACAGGAGTGAAATATTCTTCCACTGAGCCCCCACAGACATAGCGGTGCCAGTATTATTTCCTTGAGGGACAGAAAGTGAGGCAAAATCTTCTGAACAGAGGCACAGACAGTAACACAAAGGTTACAAGGGTGTAAACCCTTCCCTTTACTATCTAAAACTAAAGCAATTTTTTTTTTATAAACAGATTCAACTTACAGGAGTTTTCTCACTACAATGCTTAGCTTTTAACATGTAGGAAAAGGTAAATGAAGACTATTACTAAATACATTGTTGTGTTGATTTTGCTTTGGTCAGGAGATTAAGAAAATGTTATCTCCTCTTAAAGTACATAAGTTTCTCTGATTACCGACCACTCCTTTCTCTCCTCTGTCTCTTATTTGATTTATCCAAGCTGCTGTCAGTCAGTTTGACCATGGTGAGTCACTCCCTGCAAAATCTTATCTCTAGCACAGAAGCTTTGTTTACTTAGTTACTTAAGGAGGACCTATCACCTCCAGAGAAACCTCAGGAAGTAACAGGAGACTAAAATACAAACACTTTTTCAAATATGATTCATTAGGAAAATCAAAGTATTTCACCTGTAATTCAGTTTTAAAAAAAAAAAAAAAAAAAAAAAAAAACAAAACACTGACCCTGTAAGACAGCTCTGGAGTCGGGCCAAGTCGGCATATGATAGCTTGATAGATCACTATGTTAAAAGTTGTGTGAAAGTCACTATTTCCGGTCTAGGAGAGTCCACTGTGCAAGGGGGAGCCTGTAAGTCTATGTCATGTGCACACTAGCAGCAGTGTGATATAGATGCCTATGTTCTATGGAAGAGGAGGCTGAAGCAACAGGTAACCTCTGTCTCAGTGTGTTGTGCCTGCTGCACTGTATGTAGGAAGAGACTCAGATTACCCTGTACAGGCAGCTATGCCCTAGCTCCCCTTGCACAGTTGGTATGTCCCACAGAAGTATTCCTTCTAGATAAGGATCTCCTGAGTTACAAAGTGAAAGTAAAACCTTTTCCCCTGTAATACTGAGGGAAATCCTCTGCATTGCTAATGACATGTATTTGAGAAAAGTCTTATAATTTCATCTACTATCAATTTTTGTGTGTTTGTGTGGAGGTGATAGGTATGCTTTAAGGTTTTAAGCCTTAGAGCTCTGCAGCTTTGAGCACTACAGTTTCTAAATGTCCAGCATTCAACTGACTGTAACAGGGTTAGCTAGGAATAGCAGAGCTGATATGTCAATCACTGCTATAGACCTGCCCACAGCCTGACCAGGACGTGTGAGTCTGAAGCTGCCTTTGGCTCTGTGAGAAAACCCCTTTAAGAACAAACCTACAGAAACTCTGGGCTACACAGGCTCGGACTGGGCTGCCGGGGGATCGGTGAATCCCCTGGTGGGCCCCCCCGAGCTGTGGGCCCCGGAGGCAGTGCCGCCGCTCCCCTGGGCCCGTCCGCGCATCCGGTCCCTGAACGCCCGGGCCCTGCGAGCGGCCAGAGACCAGGCCCGGTAGCCGGGGACTGATGTCCCCGACTCCCGGGGCTGCGTGGTGTCAGCGGAGCAGAGCGCCACTAGCGCTGCGCTGCGCTCCGCTGATCTCCCCGGCATGCTGAAGGTGTTAGGCCTTCAGCCTGCCGGGCGCCGGCCCTACTGGAAGTAGGGGCGCGGGCGCACATCCCCCCCGCCC
>JAODAL010019458.1:0-71975 GCA_025379985.1 Phyllomedusa bahiana | reverse complement strand
AAAAAAAATAAGGACTCTGTTCCAGCAATAAACAAGCCCTCATAGGGTTTTGACAATGGAAAGGTAAAAACAAGTTGTAACTCTTAAAATGTTTAAATGACACAATGAGAGAAAATTGCTTGGCCTTAGAAGCCCAAATAGCTCCATCCTCATGGGGTTAAAATTTCCATGAGTTTCCGGTATTGGCTGACATATAAGGCAGTATCATGGCAGGTTTGCAACCCAGAAAATAACACCCTGATAATATCATAATACTAGAGAATTTCCATTTATATTATCACATAATATAGTTTTCCGAGCTTCCATTCAATACCCTCATCTTAAATAACCATAAGCTGCCAATGACACTGACATTTCTCTCCCTTGTTTATGTGTTTCCATACAAATCATATATCCTAATGGCTGTTTAACTGAAACAGGTACTAAAATGCTGCTATTATGTTAGCCCCATAATGTATTACATTATAACTCTATCAAATCTCCTACACAGTGCCCTTCAATTCCTCATACATCTATTATAATATCAGTAATTTGTCCCGTGCAGATTGCCTATTAATAATTTAATTTATAATTATGTTCTCATACCTCCTTGGCACGTGTCAATGCATCTGGATAATAGATTGACATCATTTATATGTTGGCCGGTCTTTGCTAGGTAGGCTTTGCTTCCTCTGTGAGATTCGATATGAACAGTGGTAAAACAAATTTGGTTATTCTTGCTCAGTTGACATTCATTGATATAATGTTCTTATCAGCAAATGATGTTTGCACAAGTGATTCTGCTTCTTAACGAGCTGTAAGTAATAATAATGGGATGTACACAACCCGTACTTAGTATTAATAACTTGAATCATTACATCAAATTTTTGACTCTTCATTCAACTTTCATGACCAACCTGTAATGTCTGTGCTGCTAAATAGACACTTGCAGACATTGACGGTATGTTCTTAAGATATACAACATGGGCAATCTTAGACCAGTCTACAGGACAACAGGAGAAACACCTAGTGGGTGCCTGAGCACTAGGCCTGCTCTTCAACTTTCAGGAAGCACATATAGTTGTAAAGTATGGCAGAACAAAAAGCCTCTGGCTCTGGAACCACCAATTACTCCTGTAGGCCGCATGGCTAAGGCTTACGAGAAGTAGAGATAACGTCACTATATCATGCCACCTGCACCAGACCGCTTCTGGAGGAGCTGGAAAAGGCTACCTACCAACCCTATGGAGGGTCAGCCTACCTTCAAAATTGGAGGTCAAGCTACCTACCCAATGGAGGGAAGAGAAAGAAACTGTATGGTGTGTCCATAGAATCAGCTCCACAGATGGGGCCTTAGTTGCCAACACTACATATGGGGCAAAGTGATTTGTACATAATATTACATACTGTAATGTTGCATTAATATATTAGACACTCTTCGAAGAACAATATGCTATATTGCATATATTGTGCACACAGCTAGCTCTCCTTTGTGTGTAATGCTATGAATAGACAATATTCATACTGTGTACAGACAAAGCTGGCTTTGTGGAGCTGGAGTATATTGGCACTGTTGGGGAGTGGTATGGTGTACGGTATTATAGTAATACTGCTCTTTATGGATAATTTGCTCTGCGGCATTAATGTGTTACAATAAGATGTGTTGTGGTACAATACTACAGATAGCAAAGCTTCTTTGTAGGCTGTGGGCAGAAATTGTTACATGCTGCTTCCACTTGGGCATAGTAGCATTGTGTTTATTTTTTTATGAAATATACTGTGTTCTTGACTGCTTGATAGCATATGAGGCTATGCAGGGGAAGTATGGATATATTCCGCCATATGTGAAATAATACGATATACAGATATACTGTGGATTTTCTGCATTGAAAAATTAGCAACATTTTACCGTAGCAGTAAAGTGAATGAGATTTTAAGCAAAGCAAACTCATCCACAAACTGCAGAAATATCTCCCCATTTACACCTACCTGCAGGCAGAGGAATACCTAGAGTTCATAGAGCCCCACACCAAAGTGATATGGGCCTCCACTGCCTAAAGGTAGGAAACTATAATTTTAGCAAAGAACCCACATAGTATTGTTAAATGGTGAAAAGCAACCAACATTGTATTCCTAACAAAAGAGTATAGTAGGCTTCCCTTATCAAAACTGTCTACTAATAAGTATCTTCGAAAGGGGAAAGATCTCTCCATGAGGAGAGCAACCAATAAATTGGTCGGTGTGAGGGTTTATTTGCCATTCAGACCTCACTGACTATTTTGCCTAAAGCAAAGGCTTATGGGAAAAGAGTTGAGGAGCTCCACAGCACACTCTATTGATTGTAGTCATCTTCAGTTCACATGTAGCTCACAGGAGCCTAGCAATGTGAAAGGGATTTGAGCCAAACCAGTTAAGTTCAACTATAGACAGCTGTTTCAGGGTATTTGCCCCTCGTCAGTGCAATGTAGAACTCACTGGTTTTACCCATTATTAAATGTTCCTTGTGTGACACCTTAGTAATCAGACACCTTTTTATTGGCCATCAGTTGAACCAGTTGATTTTTTTTCTCACAAAGTGTTAGGATTGCTTTGTAATTACTGATAGATTTCAGCTGGTGTCTTGACTTTTCATGGCTTTTTGTATCTCTTTATCTTAATGTGTTCAATACCTTTTCTCTGTCATTTTTACATAATTTAGGGACCTCTATGGTTTGATTTCTTTACATATGTGGATTAGATGGGTTGTAACCGACACCCGGTGAGAGTTTCATGTCAATAACACCATTAGAAATATATTTATTTTCAAAATTGGTGATGTGGCCAATACTTATTTCACCCCCTATCCTTTTAGATGAAACTAACTGGCCTTTTAAAGGATTTTGAAAACCCCCCAAACCCGGGGTGCGCTTGGTGCTTAAAGGGTAATCATTTGAGCCAACCCAGGCTGGGGTGGGGGTTTTTAAAACCCGCTTCCTGTCTTCATTCCCTGCTGGTGATTGCTTTTTGTCCTAGCTTCTGTTTTCTCTGCTGTGTTGTTTTGCTGGTTCTCGGATTTTGGCTTGTCTTTCTGGTTACTCTCCCCCGCTGTAATTTGGTAGATTTGCATACTCCTTGTTTGACATTGGCCAGTATGACTTTTCTTTTTTTGTCATTTGGGGGGTTTGTCTCCTTTTTTTGGCATACGTTTTTATCTCTCGTTTGGCACCCCGATTTACTAGGTACAGCTCAGAAGAGGTTCGAGTGTGGAGTCCCCCTTTTCAGGGTGGTTGTCCTGCTTAGGAAGGGTTAGTCAGTGCAAGACTAGGGTGTCCCTTACAATCTCCCCCTAAACTCCCTGTTCTGAATGGAGTATGGTCACTCACAAATTATTTCAATGGAGAGTCTGAGTACAGCTGAGCAATTGCTGTACTCAGAATTTCCATTGAAATGGGGAGTTTTGGAGGCCTTTTGGAATAATTTTTTCTAGAGGGGATGTTGATGGCAAACCTTGGATATGCCAATTTTTAATGGAAGAACCCTTTTAAGGGACATTAAAAATCTTTTATAAAAGTGATTTGAAAGAAAGTACTGTACAAACATTTTTGCTGACAACAACCGGATTAGGTCTGATTGATCTTTTTTATTTTCAGCTTGGGGCTTGCAGAAACTCTACCTATATTTTTCATGAATTTTTGTATGTTATATCCAATAATTACTGTTCTGTCTGTATTCTAGTGCAGTGCCAGGATTTGGGGTGGTCTGAACTCTACGCTGGATTCCCCAGAGACTGGCGAGGTACCACCATGTGTTACTGCTCTCTGGTAGGGTTGGTAAGGCGAGATGCATCCCAATGGGAAATAAGTCAATAGAGTCAGAGGTTTGCAATAGACCAGTACGCTTCATTAATGGAGGAATTTAAGTGCAACACAATTCAGGCAAGACACTAAGCGGCTTCTCCCGTCTCCTCCCTGGTAGACAAGGGCTCTGTGCTCAGGAAAGGCCTGGGCTAACTGTTCCTCTCTCTCTCTCAGATGGCTGGTACGCTGACGGAAGCACTGATGTCTCAAGGTCTGTGGCTCAGTTGTCTGTCTGGCTTCCGGGTCAAATGGCTGGTGACCCAGATTCTCTGGCTTGGTATCTTCAGAATCTTCTTCTAGTCACATAGGCAGTCTGGGAATCTGAGTCCCTTCTGCTAACCCCTGGTCTCTATCTGCAAAAGTACTAAGGGCTCTGCTAGCCTTTTATAAGGTTTCTAGACGCTCTAGAATTTTCTAATGGGAGGGGTGAAGTGAAGAAGCACAACCTGTACAAAAACATTCTTACAATTTCATTGTCTCATACATTATATAGCTTATATTGTGGCCCAGAGTAATGAATCAGCATCTTTTTAGAAGATGCAAAGGTCATTGTAACTAACTTTTCAGTCTATAGGTAACAAGTCTCGGAGTCTCTCTTTCCCACAGTGCGTTTCTGGTGCCGATGCGTTAGTTTTTTCTTTTTTGCAGAAATGCACAGCAGTAAACTAACTTTATTGCTCCGCATTTCTGGAAAAAAAATTCATTTTTGGTGCTTTTTTTTTTTTGCAAAAATGCACAGCAATAAAGGCAGTTTGATAGCACCCTAGACACTTCCAACAGTGTAGATGATGTGCAAAAAACATAAAGTATTATCAAAGCCATCTTAACAGCATTATAGGACCCCTCGCATAACACTGTAGTGGGCCCTTACAAAATACATGACATCACACTATGCCATGCCTCTAGCCACCCCCAAGCACACTCAGATTATGATGCCACTTATGTCTGGCAACCGCCAGCCTGCAGCCTACAAGACTAATTGGCAGAGCAGGTAGCCTTTGGCTCCCTTCTCCACTATGGTTTTCAACTGTTTGCACATCTTAAAAACACACAAACAGTTAAATAAGCAAAGACAACCAAGGGGTCCAGGGTAAATATTTTGTATTCCTGGGACATACTGTACATAGATCACCTGGGGCCCCCATACTTGTGGGGCCCCCGGGTAATTGCTTAGTGTGCCCAATGGAAAAGATGGCCCTGTGTATTATAGTAAACAATATAAACTGAGTTTAACACTATAAAACAGTAAAGAAGTACATAACAGTATAAACCTTGTTACCAAGATAGTAAGGTGTTGATGGCTATGTACAGTAGTAATAGAGTGAATGTCTACAGTCCAAAGTACCCTTGTTCTGGGGAACTACACTAGTAACACCTGTGTCCGTCCTCTTTCTGGATGACCAGGACTGTCTTAGTAGATCCTGCTACATTGACAAGAGTAAAAAGCTTAATCAGAGCAACAGATGCATAGAGCCAGAAAATCACTGTCTGATGTGTCTTTGTTCAAATATTGATCACACATTTCCAACAATGCCTTCCCTACTGTCTCACTACGATCAGCAGAGGATTGGCCAGCGGAGAAGTGTCTGCAGAGCTCATTATAGAATTCTTTAGGAAGAATGCATGGATCTTCTGGGTGAAACTCTTAATTGCATTAACAACTCTTCACCCCTAGGAAACACTTCTATTACTGATGAAGATGCAAGGTGCACTGTGCGTTAATGAGCACTGAGGCATGACTGCTGTATCATACAGGCACCTGCAGGAGTTTGGTTACCATAAGCTAATGAGCCCCGTCAGGTGCTTTGCTGTTTAATGAGCTGTAATGAGCTCCTGAAATTGTGGTTAATGTTATACAGCACTACAGATCACTGCAGGAGTTTGCTTACCGCCTTATACCGTCCCCCCAACATAATAGATGTTTATCTATGATGGTGAATCATAGCCCTTTACAGCACTTCATCCAAGGAACCGCGTTCTTTTTCTTTATAACATGCTGTAATTGCTGTCTAATCAAATCATAAATTGCACATTAAGCTCATGATCTTTTATTTCCAGCATGAGGAGATCAAGTGTTAGGAGTTTTTGCATATGTATTTACCAGCCTTAATTCTTTGTAAATGTGGCTAGAAGAGCTTCAGTGAATTGATAAACTATGAACAAATGCTAAGAACAACATGGTTTCTAAAGAACTGGTATCATACGGACCAACTGCAAGTCAGGGATATTGTTTATGTCGATTTATAACACAGTGAAGCACATTTACCAATACTGTTAAATACGTCAACAGTGTAACGTTAGACTAGACATTCCTTAAATGCAGCACATTTATCATAGGCTTGATAAACCTGGGGCATGTGTAAACGGTTGACATGCAATTCTTGGATCGCATCCGAAAAAAATGGACCCGACAGGCGCGATGCAAACACGCAGCGGCGTTCTCTCATGTGAGCGCCGCTGCATGTTTGTCATTGCCTTTAATGATAAACTCACTGCTAATTGTTAAATGCGTCTCTGGGTCCGTTCTGATGGACCCAGAGACGCATCCGAAAGGTGGATGTTCACACGAATGCAAGACGCCGTGTGAACATACTCAGAGGCGTAACTTCAAGCTCTTGGGCCCTGGTGCGAAAAGTGAAATGGGGCCCCACAGTTACCATGCACCATTTACAATGCTAGTATTTTCTTATGTGGCAGGAGGGCTTTTGGGCCCCCTCAGGCTGCTGGGCCCGGTGCGACTGCTATCGCTGCACCCCCTGTAGCTACGCCCCTGAACATACCCTAAGGATGCTTTCACACAGTGTGTATTTTTGGTCCATTTTTTATGCGTTTCTTGGATGCGTTTTTGTGCAGTAATGTACAGCTTTAATTGCTGTGCCTTTCTACACAAAAAACGCGTGTGCGTTTTTGGTGCGTTTTTTGGATGCATGTTTTGTGCAAAACGGCACAGCAATTAATGCTGTAAATTTCTGCACAAAAAACGCATTCAAAAATGCATTTGTGTGTGAAAGCACCCTAAGCCATCCCCCTTTCCCATGAAGCAACACCCCTTTACCAAAGTCACAACTTTTAGTCGAATGAGTCGCAGAAGTGTCTAGAAACTGTCTAAAATATATAATAAATGTGGTATAAATCATGTATGTCAGTGTTTTTGGTGCAAATTATACCAGAAATCTGCCATAGTTGCCATAATAAATGTGCCCCGTAGTGCTTCCATCAAATTGTTGTAATTAAAATCACTGAAATTGTTGACGTCAATAAATTGTTTTAACTTAGTGTCCCTCAAATGATATATGTTTGTTGGAAAACCCCCCTTAGACCTTTGTATATAGTGTTGCACTTCAGATTGGGGTAGGGTCACTTTGGACGGACATGGATTTTGCTGGCGATAACAGGAAAATTATACAACCAATCACCAGTTTTTTGCCAAACAGGAAAAAGTCGGTGTCTCCGATCAATGAATGATACTGCTTATGGTGACTGCTTGTCTGATTTTCCCGTGATCGCCAACAGGCTTTGACTTCGGTCGAACCAGTCCTAATCATTTCCAAAGTGCAATACTACTTGTATTCACTATTCAGCCATATCCTGGCATGCATTTATGACAGGGCCACTGACAATCATCTATAGTATTCTTAGGATGCTTTCACACAGAGTATTTTTGATGCGTTTTTGACACTTTTTGGGAGCGTTTTTCGATGCGTTTTTTGTGCAGAAAGGCACAGCATTTAATGCTGTTCATTTCTGCACCAAAAACGCACCAAAAAACGCTCCGTGTGAAAGGCCTCTTAGTCCCCAAGAGAAGGTAATAAGGTTTTTTTTAAGTAGAAGGAGATATCCTATTATGTTCAGCTGTAGTTTTTTGAATAAATGGGGTATTGTTTTTAAGCAGATGTTTCCTACTTAACATTTTGCTACTTGTTAGCCACATGGTGATAGAAAGCCATACTGTGTGGCTCAATTACTTCTACCCTGTAGTACCATCCTCTAGTGGCATTGTTCAGTAAGTGGGTCCAACAGTTTTTAAAGATAGTCATTAAAACTGTGCAACAAGGTTAAGGAAGTCCTACAGTGTAAGGGCATCAGATCCTCCCTGTAACCAGTGGTATTTTAACTCATGGACAAACTGGGCAGCTGCCAGGGGCCCTACGAACACAGGGGCCCTATGTTAAGCTATTATATTGAAACAGAGTAAGTCCAGCATCCCATAAAAAAGCTTAATTTATAATATATAATAATATATAAAATCCATGGTCTGAACCAATATATCACGCTACAGGATAGACCTCTGATGCATCTCAGGCTGTTTTCATCCTGATTGAGGCTCAAATACAGTTTTGGTGGATAGTTCATAGCACTGACTGTGCCTCCCAGATTTAATTGCCACAAGTGAGCTGACTTATTTTGTATTTATACCTTTAATAAGTTATGCACAGAGCAGAATTTAACACTTTTTTTCGGATCAGCTGTCTTAACATTCAAATCTCCCCCTAACTCGATTGAAGGAAAAAAATTTCAACTTTTAACAAACAGTGGGCATGTCTGCATTTGGAAGAGGAATTTTGCATGGGCAGGGCCAAGGTAGTCTATAATGCAACTTCACTTGTCTAAAAAGGTACATTTAACATACATATGTACAGTGTTGGACTGGCCACTGATCCACCGGTAGGTCCCTGATCTGACACAGAAGGGCCCACTGGGTCCCCGTAGTGGAGAGGGCCTGCTGTGGTCCCGTAGTTTAGAACTGGGCAGTGGCGTGATAAAGTAAGCTCATCACGCCACTGCCTCACCTCGGCCGCACAGCCGTCATAGCAGCGTGATGATGTCATGCCACCAGTGTTGGGCAGAGGAGGAAGGCGCTCAGCTGGGCAGGAGGTAAGGTGAGTATTATTGTTATTATTTTTAATGGCAGTTTCCTGCCATACTGAGGTGAGCAATATATGCCTGCTTGAGGGGACATATCTATATACCTGCCTGAGGGGACCTAGATATATATATATATATATATGCCTGAGGGGCCAGTATATATACATGGCTAACTGAGGGGACATATATATACCTGCCTACCTGAGGGGACATATAAATATATATACCTGCCTGAAGGGACATATATACCTGCCTAACTGAGGGGGCATATATATATACCTGCCTGAGGGGCCCATATATATACCTGCCTGAGGGGCCCATATATATACCTGTCTAACTGAGTGGACATATATACCTGTCTAACTGAGGGGACATATATACACCTGCCTGAGGGGCCCATATATATACCTGCCTAACTGAGGGGGCATATATATACCTGCCTGAGCAGACATATATATAACTGCCTGAGGGGCCCATGTATATACCTGCCTAACTGAGGGGACATATATATACCTGCTTAACTGAGGGGACATATATATACCTGCCTGAGGGGCCCATATATATATCTGCCTAACTGAGGGGCCCATTTATATACCTGCCTAACTGAGGGGCCCATGTATACCTGACTAACTGAGAGGACCTATATGTACCTGCCTAACTGAGGGGGCAATATATACCTGCCTGAGGGGGCCTATATATACCTGCCTAACTGAGGGGACCTATATATACCTGCCTTACTGAGGGGACCTATTCATGCCTGCCTAACTGAGGGGACCTATATAGCTTCCTATCTGAAGGGACCTATACACCTACCTGAGGTGACATATAGAGCTTCCTATCTAATGAGGGGAGCTATAGAGTTACCTAACTGAGGGAACTTCTATACCTAGAAGTAAGCAGTTGCTGGAAAAGTGAGGATTTTAAGATATTTGTGTCGAAATCTGCAAGGACGACTGTTGGCTGGGAGAAGTCAGCATTGAAGATGTGGACCGGGTGGAGAAGAAAAGGGAACGTGAACGACTCATCAGAGAAACATCACCTGTGAGTCACTAAAAGTACCTGAACTGTAATCCCTTATATGTGTGCAAAGTGTAATGGTTTATATTCAGTAATCGTGTGGCGGTATTATTCAGTCTCATTATAGTGGTGATATGTGGTCATGGTGTGGAGGTATATATTCAGTCACTATGTGGTGGTGATATGTGGTCATGGTGTGGTGGTATTATTCAGCCCCTTTGTGATGGTGATATGTTTATTTCTTTATTTTCGTTACATACTATTGATCCTTGGCTAATGAAAATAAAGAAATAAACATGATTTTATTGATTTAATATTTTTTTTTCGTTACCCCCATATTATCATTCGTTTTATATACACATCGGGACCACTTCTGTAGTGTTATAATTTGATTTCGGCCATGTACAGTTTGATTTCAGATTGCATTAGAAAACCCATAGGAGCGTTGCTCGCTCTCCCATTGGTCCAAATAACGGCGCCTCTTTTAACTTAGCCAATCACAGAGCGCGCTCAGAATTTCTTTTCCCCATAGAACTCTATGAGAAAGTAGCTCGCGCTCTGATTGGCTAAGCTGGACGAGCCCCCGCCGCTTCAACCAATCAGCTCGTTTCTGCATTTTTACTGTATTTTGAACTGTCCCGCCTTTGAATATGATTGGTCAATTTTTCTCCATAGGATATAATGGGACATTGTCGCTCCTATTCTGATTGGCTGGTTTATGCCGACCAATGAGAATAGCTTAAACAATTTGAATTACTGTATTTCCCGGCGATTCTCTCTATTGCAATTCCCTATGTAGCGCCGGTCTCGGCGACAAACGCGTTGTTCGGATTTTTAACTGCTTTATTTGTAAAGAAGGGTTCTGCTCTTTATCTGATAATGTTTTACATTTAATAAAAAGAATTTTTTGATTAATACTTCATGCCGCATGGCGCTGAGTGCCGAGATTTCAGTGCGCCCATCTCTCCATAGACTATAATGGGAGAAGTAGCTCGCGCTCTGATTGGCTGGGATAGCCAAGCCCCCGCTAGCTCAGCCAATCAGCTCTTTTCTGTCTTTTTACTGTATTTTGAATTATCCCGCCGTGGATTCTGATTGGTCTAAACTTCTCCATAGACTAGAATGGGTCTTTGTCACTCCTATTCTGATTGGTCAATAATTCTCCATAGGCTAGAATGGGCCTCTGTCGCTCCTATTCTGATTGGCTGAGCTAGCCAAGTCCCCGGTAGCTTAACCAATCAGCTCTTTTCAGCATTTTTACTGTATTTTGAACTATCCCGCCGTGGATTCTGATTGGTCTAAACTTCCCCATAGGTTTTAATGGTTCACTGTCGCTCCTATTCTGATTGGCCGGTTTATGCCGACCAATGAGAATAGGTTTCAGAATTTGAATTACTGTATTTCCCGGCAATTTCCAATATCCTAATTCTTGAATTAGGATATTGGAAAGTGATTTTGTTTTATGTATTTTTTATTTTTTAGGTTTCAGCTCTTTTCCTGAGAATGTTGAACGCCTTTATAAAGGCGATTTTTGATTCATACTCCGCACCAACATCTGGAATGATTTCTCGCTGTTCCAGCCTGTCTCGCATCGGAACTGTTTTTCGGCGCAGTCCCGCACGGCGCCTAAGTCCCGCACTGCGCCCATGTCCCTGCAGTGTGCCCCACACTCACTGGCGAGTGCGAATCATAGGCGCAGCGCCGCACTGCACCTCGGTCCCCGCACTGCGCCTAACACACTGGCCAGGCGCGGCGGACTTTTCCCCGCATGGATGACCGCACTACCTCCGGCGCCAAATCCTAGGCGCAGCGCCGCACTGCGCCTCGGACCCGCACTGCGCCTAAAACACAGGCGAGGCGCGGCGGACTTTACATTGCATGTATGAGCGCGCCCCGGCCCCGACATAAATCAGGCGCAGATTCTGCCGGAAAACTGGCGGAAAGGTGCGCCCCGACCCAGCGGGATTCATACATGTGGCCCTTTATGTTCACCACCAGTGTCCTGCTGCAATTAGGTGATGGAGAATCAGAAGCCCCAGCGCTCCATCTTGATTACAGATTAGTGTGATGATGTCATCACATCACTCTATATAAGTTGAAGTGAGACCAGGCGGGGGGCAGCGAACAGGTGGCAGAGGCAAGGAGACACAGTGGGCCCCTAAAATAGACTCCTCTGGTGGGCTCTATGCACCCCAGTCCGACACTGCACATATAGATGAAGTTGTTGCAACTTTTCCATTAAAGAAAGAAAAACCCATAACGATTACTGAAATAACTTAAATCTGTCAAAAGTAATAATAAATTTACTTAAACCAATAAACGTTGCTTTTGAAGTGTGGTGCTGACACAGCAGCGCTTTGTCTCACAGCTCACAATACTCAGATTACAGAGTTTATCAAGTTGACGACAACTTTGCCAGGTATCTTGCCTCTGCTCTGTCTGCAACAAACCTAAGTCTTTAGAATGAGAGCCCAAATGGGGACAGAGAGTAATGTGAATAATGACAATCTTTGTACAGCGCGGTGGAGTATAACATTGCTATATATATATACATATATATGAAGAAAATAAATAATCTAGTGAACAGCAGCATGGTACACACAGCTGGAAATTCCCCAACACCATGTGGCCAGCTGCACAGAAGCCAGAATCAGTTCACATTAACACAACATAGGTGCAACAGGTACATTTCACACAAAACATACATAGCATTATCCGTTCAATCAGGGCAATGTAACACAATTCACTGTTATGCAGCATAAATAGTTCAGAAGATTTATAAAAAGGTCTGTTCATAGACCCTAGAGGTGGTTGTCATCCATGCTCTAATGAACTCTTTATATAATGCTGTGTGTTTATATTAACCCCTTCAAAGGCAGGTAATGCAGGTAATGCAGGTCCAGAGTCAGCAGTGATATCTTTTAATGTCACTACAGTTAAGAAGGGTTTGTGGCACCCAGTGCCATAACTGTGCTAAAAACAGAGCTGTAACTAATATTTCCATTCTTAGGGCAGCCACTGATATTGCTGGAGATTGGAGGAAGTCTCCGGTACCAGCTATATAACAATTGATTGTCCTGATCCAAGACTCTGACATGATCAAAGGGGATTCTCCCATCCAAACAGGTCATGGGAGAAATCTATTAGTCAGCCTGGGAAAACTTAAATCAATCCAAGGGCTGTTTATTCTGTAAGCCTGCTGTTAGGCCAAACTAACATATTTTTTGCACTATAAGAAACCCTTTTTTTCCGCCAAATTTGGCATGTCCTATAGTCTCAGTGTAGCGTCAGTGCCGTTTCACTGGGCGGAGGTGGAAGCCACCTGTAAAAACTGTCCCCTGCAGCTGCTCTTGTCACGGTCTCTCCCCATAGGTCAGGGTTAGGGTCAGGTCAGGGCACAAAAAAATAAGATACTGTATGTATGTAAATATAGGAGGAAAATAAGAAAAAAAATGCAAAAAGTGTGGTAAAGCTTTCCCTGTAAGTAGATATAAGCACCTATAGGTAGGTATATGCAACCCGTGGGTAGATATACATATATACATGTATTAATACTAGTATATATTGTATGTACAGTAATATATATATATATATATATATAATATATATATATATATATATATATAATATTATTGTACATACAATATATACTAGTATTTTATACATATATATATGTATATATGTATATCTACCCACGGGTTGCATATACCTACCTATAGGTGCTTATATCTACTTACAGGGAAAGCTTTACCACACTTTTTGCATTTTTTTTTTTTATTTTCCTCCTCTAAGATGTAGGTAGGTCTTATGGTTTGGTGTGTCTTTCAGTCTGCAAAAAAACGGTATGTGTTGTCCTAACAGCAGCCTATGTCATAGAGACAGTGTATCAGCATACAAGCTTACATTATAAATGTAAAATAAAGTTCTAAAATAGTTATCTCTTAACGCGATGAAAAGATATAAGAAAATGGTACCTTTAAAAAATTAAATAATAAAGTAAAACTGATTTTATATCCCGTATATACTTGACTAAATGTCGACCTGACTATAAGCCAAGGCACCTAATTTTGCCACAAAAAACTAGGAAAAGTTATTGACTTGAGTATAAGCCTAGGGTGAAAAATGCAGCGGCTACGGGTAAATTTCAAAAAATAAAAATGGATACCAATACAATTACACTGGCAGGTATAGGCAGTTTAATGTCCCCCACAGGCAGGTATATGCAGTTTAATGTCCCCCATAAGCAGGTATGGGCAGTTTAATGTCCCCCATAGGCAGGTATATGTCCCCCATAGGCAGGTGTAGGCAGGGTTTTTAAAAACATAAAAAAATACAAGTACTCACCTCTCACCCCCACTGTTCCGATGCACTCAGTCTTCTTCCTGGCACAGGCAGCGTGATGTCATTAGGCCGCGCAGGCAATATGATGACATAGCCCGCCGCCTTTGCTTGGGGCCTACCGGAGTCCTCTGCTCTGTAATAATATCTTCAGCAGTATGCGCTCCGAGAGGAGTCGCATACAGCTGAAGACATCTCCGCCAGCACCCAGGCCATGGCAGCGCCCGCATGCCGACGAGCAACTCGAGAGTCAGCTGTATGTGCTCCCAGAGGAGTTGCATACAGTTGAAGAGATCACTGCCGGTCCCCGGGCCTTGGCAGCACCCGGACGCTCATGGGTGACTCGAGTATAAGCTGAGGAAGGCTTTTGCAGCACATTTTTTATGCTGAGAAACTCGACTTCTGCTGGAATATATACGGTGTATATATATATATATACACCGTATAAACCCGATTATAAGCCTATATATATTTATATATATACTGTATGTATATATATAGCGTATGTGTATGTATATATATAAATATATAAGCCAAGTTTTTCAGCACAAAAATGAGCTGAGAAAGCCTTCCTCGGCTTATACTCGAGTCACCCGTCGGTATCCAGGCACAGCCATGGCCCGGGTGTCAGCGAATGTCTTCAGCTGTGTGCAACTCCTCTGGGAATGCATACAGCTGACTCTCAAGTTACCCGTCGGCGTCTGGGTGCTGCCATGGCCCGGGCGCTAGCGCAGATCTCTGCAGCTGTATGCGACTCCTCTGGGAGCTAAATTTTTCAGTTTTTGCCTTTTCTGCGTTTAAGCAGTTATAACTTTTTTTTTTTAGTAACTTTTTCAGTAACTTAGCTGTATGAGGCCTTGCTTTTTTAATATATACATTTAGTTTTTTTTATATTGACAACTACAACACGAAGAAAAATTTATCTAATTATATAGTAATTTATATATATACTCAAAATACGCCCCCAAAAATGTAGTGTTTTCTATAAAAAGCAAGGCCTCATACAGCTAAGTTACTGAAAAAAATACAAAAGTTGGAACTGCTTAAATGCAAAATGGCAAAGCTGAAACATTTAGCTGTTTTTTAAGGTCTCTTCAACACTGATCATTATAGGATTGTACCCATGAAGCCACTTTGTAGGAACATCCCTTTAAAAGGTTAAGAAGAATGCATTATGGGCCATTTTACATGCCTCTGCAACATAATGTATCTGATAAGACACGTGGGGGCTAAATGCTTTAATGTGTACACATTTATTGATTACATTCATATAGCACTTTACCGTGAATTATATGTTTTATAAATATTCATAATAAAGAATAGAAATAAACACAAAAGTACAGTTCTCCCTCAAATTACAATATTAGTGGCTTCTGGTCAATCATAGTATGTTAAAACCAAAACTCTATGGAAAACTGGTAATTGGTGTCAAGGGTCCCTAAAATGTCAACCTAATATAAAAAAAAAAATTATAGAAATTTAAGCAGATAACTAATACAGATAAATCAAGTCCTTACGCATAACATCAGAGAGAGCTGCTGGAGTATGGAAATCTATCTTTCTATTGTGAGAAAAGGAGCTTCTTTGGTTATGTACTTTATACACAATGTATCAGAAAAAGAAAAGGGGGCCCTTACCAGGTGTCCAAATGAGCCTCTCATCCTAGCTCATATAAAGAGCAATACATGTTTTTCTCACTCTCTGACATGAAATCAGAATAAACCTTACCAGTTTTAGGTCACTTAGGATTACCAAAATTATTTATATTTGCTAAATGCCAGAATAATGAGAGAGAGAATTTTTAAGGCATTTTTTATTACTTTCTGCAAAGTTAAAAGTTTACATACACTAGGATTACTATGCCTTCAAACAATTTGGGACAGCCCATATGATGATATCTTGTCTTTATATGCTTCTGATAGGTTTATTGGCAAAATCTGAGTTAATTAGAGACACACCTGTAGATGTTTTTTTTAAAGCACACCTGAAACACACTGCTTTTGTGTGTAACATCATGCGAAAGTCTAAAGAAATCAGCCAAAATATCAGGAAGAGAATTGTGGGCTTGCAGAAGTCTGGTTCATCCTTTGGTGCAATTTCTAGATACCTGAAGGTGCCTCGTTCATCTGTACAAACAATTATATGGAAGTACAAACAAGATGGGAATGTCCAGCCATCATACTACTCAGGAAGGAGATGGGGTCTGTGTCTCTGAGATGAATATGCTTTGGTCCGACATGTGCATATCAACACAGGTAGAAAAGCAAAAGACCTTGTGAAGATGCTGGCGGAAGCTAATAAGATTGTGTATCCACAGTGAAACGAGTAGTGTATCAACATGGGCTGAAAGGCCACACTAACAGGAAAAAGGCATTACTCCAAAAGAAACATATAAAAGCCAGATTAATATTTGCAAATGCACACAGGAACAAAGACCTACATTTCTGGAGACATGTCCTGTGGTCTGAAGAAACTAAAATTGAACTTTTTGGCCATAATGACCATCGTTACGTTTGGAGGAAAAAGGGAGCTTGGAAGCCTAAGAACAACATCCCAACTGTGAAACACGGGTGTGGTAGCATCATTTGTGGGGTTGTTTTGCTGCAGGATGGACTGGTGCACTTCACAAAATAGATGGCATCATGAGGAAAGAAGATTATGTGGCAATACTGAAGCAACATCTCAAGACATCAGACAGGAAGTTAAAGCTTAGGTGGGAATGCTTCTTCCAAATGGACAATGAACTGAAGCATACTGCCAACTGGTTACAAAGTGGCTTAAGGATAACCAAGTCGATGTTTTGGAGTGGCCATCACAAAGCCCTGATCTCAATCCTATTGAAAATTTATGGACAAAGCTGAAAAGGCAGGTGTGAGCAAGGCGACCTACAAACATGGCTCAGTTACACCAGTTCTGTCAGGAGGAATGGGCCAAAATTCCTACCAACTATTGAGAGAAGCTTGTTTCTGATCTCATGACAATGGACAATGAGAAAAACATGCATGTGTCTCTTTTTATAGTGGATGTAAACTTCTGGTTTTAACTGTAGGTCCACACTGTACTGTAGAGAGGCGCAACTAGACTGCCAATCACTGCATGCACTTCACTAATACGAATATTTTACAAGTAAAATGTTCATAACAAGTTGTTGGATCCTCCATCAATCAAATGCCTAAGATCGTCAGTGTCTCTGACATTGTATGGTAAGTATGGTTTCAAGATACAATGGGACAGATTTACCAATACTCATTGTTCTTTGTGCCATTAATGGCACCAAAATGTGTTGCATTGTATTGGTGCACGCTGTTGCACACTAAGTCATGCCCACTTTTATGAAGTCACACCCCTTGACCAAGTCCATGCCCGTTTTTTTTGGGATGAGGCACAGAAATGTTTAGAAACTGACATTAATAGGGGTTGTCTCACTATAAATATTAGCTTTAAACATATAGGAATCGGTAATTGAAGAGATTTAACAAATATATTGCTTTATTTTTTTGGCTTTGTTGAGGAGATAATTTTGAATTTATTAGCTCTGAGTGCACACGTGTTTCTCTTGTTACTGTCCTGCTCTCCCCTTCTCTCTCTGCTCTGTCTTATCTGATAACATGGATCGGCAGCTTGAGAGCAGAATGTGTTATCTCACACAAGTAAATTGTCTCCTTTCTTTGGCTATGTTCACACGGCTTAAAATGGGACGTATTTCAGTCCGTAATTACGCGCTGTAGTGAGCGAATTATGGCTGGAATACGTCCCAGTCATTACGGTAATCCACAGTTCTCATAGAGAACTATGGATTACGTCTCCTCTCCCTGCTCGCCAAATACGCCGCTGGGGGAGATAAGTGACATGTGAATTACCAGCGGCGTATACGCGCCGCTGGTAATGAAAGTCTATGGGCCGGCGAGGTGCTGGCGGGGGTAATTACGCCCCGCAAATAAGCCGTGTGAACATAGCCTTTGTTTACTTTGAGCTCTGTACTTATAGATAACATTCCTGCTCTCATGTCACTGCTTTTAGAAGAGCTGTGAATGCCAAGAAGCAGCAACAGCCTAACCAGGACGAGACAGCATGCATGAATCTGAATCTGTTTTCGGCTCTGAAGCAGCGTGATGAGACAACCCCTTAGATGTGGTGTAAATCATGTGCACCATTTATTCTTCGTACAAATTTTACAAGAATTCTGGCGCAACTACCTTGATAAATGTGCCCCAATGTCCCAGGAATGACTATTGTATGGTGAATATAGTGTATCCTGAGACAACTGTAACTTGAGGGACCAGTGTAATGCTAAAATCAGCTCCATGTGTTAATATCATGCATGCTGACATTTCTGTTTTATAAAGCACAAGGGTGCAATTAATTAAGTAGTCTGTGCTATTATCCTACATTGGGCCAGTGATTTACTTCCTTAGATTTTGGCAGCCTCATGAGATGAACACAAGACTGTGTTAAGCCCAGAGGTGAAGAGGTTTACACAAGCGTGAGCCTAAAGCTTTATTTGACATTCATATAAAGACAAAGAGCACATCAACAAATTGATTCATTCTATTCTGATGTGTGCTTTAAATAAGAGCTGGTTTTACTGCTGACTGTATCAAACGGCCGGTGCTGCCTGCTGAAATATAACACACTGAGACATATTGATAGGAATCTCATATCAAAACCTCAGTGATGCGATTTTCTGATTTAGAATACTTACATCTCTACGTTTGGAGAAATAAAAGAGAGATGAGCGCTCCCTGCACTGAAGGCCTGACGAAGAATAATGTACTCTTAACTCATAGGTGGTGTATGTTGTAACAGCTGGGGTGCAAAGTTGAACTTTTTAAGTTAATTCGTAATCACATGTGGGGGGGTCTGTGTTTCCCGGCCCAGTAAGTGGGGTTTTTAAAAACCAAATTTAAAAAGGGGGGAGAAAAATTAAATTTGCCCATGATGTGATCCCAAAAGAGAGAGACTACACTATCAAACCCCAATTTAAAAGGGAATGAAGTGATGCCATCCTCTGTGGGACACTGCAGGATCGTGTTACCAACATATTTTTTGATGGGGGGGCTGAGTCCCAACGGGGTTTTTAAAAGGGAAATTGTGGAGTTTAAAGGGAGAAGGATAGATGAAAGAAGCCAAAGATTAAAGCAAAGGAGGATTATTCCACTTTTTGGATTGTCTGTGCTAAGGACTGCATGTGCCAAGCTGTCTCAGGTACTTAATCACGCAAGGCTCTGGTGCAAGCAATATGTCTTATATTTATTTACTGTCTTTTGTATAGAAAAACAGCAAAAGTAATGAGGCGAAAAGACGGAGTGCCGTAATTTTGTTTTGAAAAAGTTTTTATTTACGGGAGATCCCAAACCCAGAAGATCTTAAACGAAAATTTAAGAAAAATAATTTCAAATTTTATTTTACCCTTTTGAACATTTTGCTGGTGAAGAATTTTTGAAACATACAAGTTTTTCGGGAAATGGGGCCCACATGTTTTTAAAAACCTTTTTTTGGGTTTTACTTCGGGCATGGGCCACATGTATAAAATTTGTTTAGGTACTTAGAAAATAGGGCCAAATATTTTAAAACCTGTTTAGGTACTTCAGAATGGGGCCACATGTTTGAACCTGTTTAGGATTCTTCGGGAGCAAGGGCCACATGTATAAACCCTGTTTAGGGTACTTAGACTTTTGGGCCACATGTATGAAACTGTTTAGGCCCTTCGGACATGGGGCCCAACATGTTTTGAACCTGTTTAGGTTTAAAATACCTTTTGCCCATGGGTTTTATTTTTGGGAGCAAAAAAGTGATTTTTTAGACCCAAAAACCGGGGTTTCAAAATTTGGGGCCCCCAAAAGTCCCCTTTTTTTTTATCAGTAATTGAACCAAAGCAAGGACTTAAAAGCCACTTGAGGCCTCATGCACATGCCTTGAGTATGGCTCCATTTTGTACGAGCCATTTTATTTGTCCCCCAAAAAGGGGGCATGGGTTTTTCATTGCCAGTTTTTTTTCCTTTTGCCCATTGTTTTTTTAAGGAAAAAATCCCTTAATACAGTTTGCACATGATGGGCTTTTAATTTGCCACCCCCTCGGGGTTTTACGTTTCTTTTTGAAGGGTTGGGTGATTAAAATGTGTTTGTTATTAGAACCCTGCCCCGGGGGCCCTTTGCATTGTCAAATTGGGAGGGATGGTGGATTCGCTGGCCCACGTTTGCTTTGGGTTTTAAAAAGCCACTTTCAGGGAGGGAAATTCTAATTTTAAGGCCCCGGGTTTTCCCCCAAGGGGGCCCGCCGCAAAGCGGGATGGATTGTTTGCGGCGTGAGGCTCCCAGGTCGTTCCCCCTTGACGTGACTTGTAGCGATGGCGGCCGGGTTTTTGGGGTGGGGGTTTACAGAAGTCGAAAATCCGAAGGGGGTAGTGGGGGACAGGCAGAAGGTCAGGGAGGCGGGCAGAGGTTCGTGGTAGAGACAGGCAGACGGTCAGGGGCGGGCGGCAAACGGGCAAGGTCAGGAAGAAGCAAACGGAAATTGGTACACGGGCCGGATAAAGTACAGACTCTAAATTTCAACTAAAAAACTAACGGACGCCCCCAACAAACCCTGGGAAGGTGTGTTGGGGGGTTTGTCCCCTTAAAATTTGGACCAGCGCCCCACCAATAAACCCTTTTAAATTGGGGCCCCGGGCCCCTTTTAAAATTTTGCCCAAAACCGTCCCCCCGCGCGGGGCCAAAGGGACAGGGCCCCCGGGCCCCGGAAAGGGGGGAAACAGACAGGGGGGCACCCGTTCCCCCGGGAAAGCGTGGCTGGGTAATTTCCCGGGGCCCCGGCAACATGGGAAAA
Source organism: Phyllomedusa bahiana (assembly GCA_025379985.1). NCBI lineage: Eukaryota > Metazoa > Chordata > Amphibia > Anura > Hylidae > Phyllomedusa > Phyllomedusa bahiana. The sequence continues at coordinate 51,113 of JAODAL010019458.1, read as the reverse complement.
AATTGGGCGCGGGCACCCGCGGCCCCCCGCGCCGAGAGCCCGGGGGGCAGGGGGGATTTGGGCGCGGGCCCCGCCCCCGGCCCCCGGCCCCGGGGAAGCCCTGCGGGAAGAGGGGAGGCGGGGGGCAGCGGGGGCCCCGCCGGCTCCCATGACATTTACCCCCCCCCCCTTGGGTTCCCCCCCCTTTTTTTTTTGGGAAAACCTACCCAAGGAGGTCAGAGGACGGGTTTGGGCCCTCGGGTTTTCCCCAATGAAAGTCCTCGGGCCCAAACCCCCTTTAGTCGTTTTAAGGAAAAACCGTTCCCCCCTACTGTCTTCTCCGCCGGGGACCTCCTTGACCTCGGGGGGTTTTGTTCCCAGAATCGGCCAAGGGGGAAGGCGGGGACAGATCTACGGGAGAAGCAAATTTCAAACCCGGGGCTTGAGGGGGAGAAATGGAAGGAGGTTCGGGTTATGCAAATGGGAGGGCAAGCGGAGCTTGTAGAAAACCGGTTTTTAATCCCGGGAAGTACCCAAAAGGGCCCCCCCAAGTACTTGGGACCCAGTTGTAGCGGGGCATTTTTGAAAGCGTTGTACTTGGCAGTTTCCCCCAAACCCGGGCACCCGGCTTTTTTTTTAGGGGGCCCGGTCTCCGGTTTTACCTGTCAAATTGGGTTTTGGGATAGGGAGGAGGGGGCCCCTTTAAAAGGGGCCCTAAAGTGTGACCTGCCAGAGGAAAATTTTGAATGCCCCGTTTTTGGGGCCCATCCCGGCGGGAAAACTTTCCCAGGGAATTTTAGGCAGAGGGGGGCGGGCGGGGTGTAGCCAAGGCCAAAAAAAAAGGGAGGGGCTCCTTTTGGACTCAGAGTCCGGGATTTTGTATAAAAATTCCGCCGGGGGGGGGTTTTTCCGCCCAGTTTTTTTTTCCTGGGGGGGGGGAAAAAAAAATTTTGTCGTAGGTAGGCCCCCAAACCACTTGGTTGACCCTCTTTTTTAGGCCCTTTGGGTTTTGGGAGGGGGGATAGGCGACGAAAAGTCCAGCGGGGCCCCGTAATTGAGTACACAGAGCCCGCCAGAATTTGGGACACAAACTGGACTCCTCTATCAAAAAACAAAAGTAAGGGGGAGCCCTGTAGACGAAAAAAAAGTGCGGGAAAAAAAGTTTTTTGGGCCCAAATTTAAAATGGGCGGGGGGGGGGGGGGTTTTAACCCGGGGCCCGAGGGACAAAATGGGAAATTTTGGGAAAACCCTATCGGTCACCACCCAAAGGGCTGTTTTCCCCGATGAGGCCGGGAGGTCGGTAATGAAGTCCATGGCGATAGGGGACCAAGGATTTTTCAGGCACAGGGGGGGGTTTGTAGTAGACCGAGGGGGTCTGGGGGCGAGGGCCCTTTGGGTTGCGAGCACAAGGAGGTGCGGGCCGGGAAAACAAAAATCTTTTTAAAAATCATGAGCCTGGGTGGGCCCCAGTTTTAGGGGGAGATTAACCGAAAGATTTATGCTTCCAGGATGGCCAGCCGCACGGGAAGAGTGCCCCCCATTTTTTTAGAATACGGGGCCCGCATGGCCGGGGGGACATAAGTCTTTCCCGGGGGGGGGTGTTTAAGCTCCACGGGGGCTCCCTTTTTGAGGAGCCTTTTTTCTGGAGGGATTAAAATTGCTCAGGGGTGCTTCTTTTCCCACATTTGTAAAGAGGATCGAGAAAGGGCTTCCCCCCTTTGACGTTCTTTCTCAGGGGCCAAAAGTAAAGGGAAAAGGAAGCCCAAAAGCGGGGCGAAAGAAAAAAGGGGGAAAACCCCCTTTGGTTTGGGCGGGGATTTTAGACGTTGGCAGATTAAAAGATAGAGGAGGTTTTGTGATCTTTTGAAGATTTCGAAGGGGGTGGGGGACCCCCCTCCAACAAATGCCCCCCTTCTTCTGGGGCCCAAATTTTTAATTTGGCCCAAAGGGTTCACGATCTCCAATAGAATAATTTCCCCCTCGGCTGGCGGGGGAAGGTTCTTGAGAAGAATCCGAAATTTACGCATTTTTCCGGGGAGGGGGGTTTTTTGCAAAAGGGACAGCTCCGGCCCTACAGAAGAGGCGTCCCCCTCTAGAACAAAACGGACGCAGGGGGTTCCGGGCCCGGATAGCACAGGGGCCGAAGAAAATTGGGGGGACTTGAGAGGGTTTCAAAGGTTCTTGAGCTTCGGGAGCCCCAGGATTTGGGGTTGGCTTTTTTTCCTTGTCAGTCCACCAGGGGGGGCCCCGGCGTGGAAAAAAATGTGAGAGGGAAAGGGTCTGTAGTATTTTCGAAAAGCCCAAAAAAACGTTGGATAGCCCGAAGGGGACCCCTGGTCGGGGCCCAACGGTAGAACTGCAGACAGTTTAAAAAGGGCCCCATCGGGAAAGTCCTTGATCCGGGGACTTTTGTACCCCGGGAAAGGGCAACGAAGGCGCTGGGAATAGGCATTTCCCCTAATTTGGCTTAAAATTTGATGGTCTCGGGGGCCGTTTGGCCCCAAACCCCGGACGGGGATGGCCGGTAAACCCTTGGGGTTTCCGGGAAAGAGAAGATCAGGATGTCACCCGGGGGAAAACCGATAAACCCCAGAAATAGGAGGAGGTCCCCCGGAAGATCTCGTTGACGAAGTTCGGGAAAAAATGGCCGGAGTGTTGCAAAGGCCAAAGGGCAGACCAGATATTCGAATTTGGCCCTTTCACGGGTGTTTAAAGGCTGTTTTCCATTTCGTCCCCCCCTTCCCGAATACGAAAAAAGATTATAAGCACCACGAAGGTCCCAAATTTTGAGAAAAATTTTTGCGCCCGGGCGGTAAAAAAGCTCTTTAAAACCAAAGGCAGGGGGGATAAACAATTCTTTATGGTTTTCTTTTTTAGAACCCCCGTAATCGATACAGGGGCGGAGGGTTCCATCCTTCTTTTTTGACAAAGAAGGAAAACCAAACTCCCCCAGGTGAGGATGACTTGCGTTTTTAAAAAGCCCTTGCGGAAAATTCTCTTTAATATACTCCGACAAGGCCCTTTGGTTTTCGGGGCCGAAAGAGGGTAGAAATTTTGCCTCCGGGGGGGGGCGGGAGTACCCGGGGTTTCAGATCGAAAAGGGCCGTCGAAGGGCCCGGGGCGGGGGCAGAGTTTTTGGTCTTGTCTTTCGGAGAAGACGTCGGGAAAGTTTTTCCTTTTGGTTAAGGGGGCAGGCCCGACCTGGCAGAGACTTTGAAGGTTTGCAAAAAGCGACCGCAGGCGGGCGGAGTGCCCCAAAGGGATCGAGAGTGAAATGCCGGGGCCCCAAAGAAGGATCTCCAGTGTTCAGTCTTTGGATCGGAGCCCTGGTCTTTCAAAACCCGGGAAGGCCCAAAAAGGATCTCAGAAGGGGGAACCCAGGCAGCACGAGGAGTTTCACCCTTTTTCCTTTTTTTGGGTTTTTTAGGGGCGCCCAAACTGCAGAGGTGAGGGGCCCCAGTGGCAGAACCGAATTGGGGATTTCCCTTTAGGCTTTTGCCCCTTTACAGAGGAGGACAAACAAGGTTTTCTGCAGAGGGGTCACTGGAAAAACCGGGAAAAATTAGGGCACAATGATGGCCCAATAAAGTTTCCAGCGGACCCTTGGGGTCCAGGAAGGCGGGGGGCCTGAAAGGTACAGTCAGGCGAAGTTCCACAATGTACCGGAATGGTCGACGGGGAAGAGGGGCCCCCAATGACCCCCTTTTGGGGAAAGCTTCCCCTGGAGCCCAAAAGGGGAAAAGAGGCTCCCGGGAAAGCCCAAAGGGAAAGGCCCCCCCAAGAAGCGGCCGGGGGGTGGTCGAGTAGACCGCGTTGGGACGGAGTTTGCTGTCTCTCCGCCAACGCGAATGTTCGATCCGGGGGGGGCCCGGGCCCAATCAAATTGTCCAGAAAAGGATGGCCCGTTCCGAGCCCCGAGTCATCTTTAAAAGCGTCCCGAGAGGCCTTTGGGCCCCGAAAGTTTTGCCAAACCCGAGGGCCCCGTTGTTTTCCCGTCGAGTTCTGAAGCTAGGTAAAGGAACTGAAAAGAAATTTCTGTCCCACTTGGGTGGGGTCACCCTGACAAGGGCGAAGCAAAGGGGCGGGGCCCGGACGAGGTTCCCGGGAAAAAGGGTTTCCCCGAAGACAGTGGGAATTCCCCGGGGAAGCCTTGCAGATTTGCCTTTTTGGGGGCGGATTTTCCTCGATCCCCTAACGGGGTGGCCCAGGACAGAGCTTCGCCCGTTAGGAGGGTAATTTAAAGAAAGGGCCCCTTTTAAACCCCCCCCAGTGGAGAATTGATGTCCAAACAATTTTAAGTGGAAAGGGGAAACATTGAGTGAGGGGGCCTCCTTTCACTTCTTCGGGTCTCCCAAAATTAGGGAGAGGGGGAGCGGGGATGCAAGGAGAAAAGGGGCCCGGTGACATTGCAGGGGCAAAAAGGTGTGGCGAGACGGGGGAGCAGTCGCTGATGGCGGGGAAAACGGACTGCAAGGGTTCTGCATCATGGCCACGGGGGTGGGGCGACACGCGACTCTGTGGGCGACAGCCGGGCAACATTCCCCCGGGAGTTCAGGGGAGAGGTTTCCCTTTTTGTAAACATGGCCAGTTGTACCGTAACGGGGGATGGGGATTGCTGGGAAACCACCCCTAGCGTTGGTTAAAAGCCCCCCGTCAGGGAACCCGGGGTCTTTAAATAGCCCCCGGTTTTCACCAAAAGGCCCCCCCGCAAAGCGGGATTTGGGCTTGCTGTGGGTTTAGGCTACCAGGGCGTTACCCCTGAGTGCTTTTCTAGGGGCCCCCGGGGGGTCCGGGGTTTGTGCGTTTGGGACAGAGTCGAAATCCGAAGGGGGGAAAATCGGGGGCAGGCAGAAAAGGGAGGGCAGGCGGGAGGTTTTGGGGCAGAGGGCAGGCGGGCGGTCAGGGCGGGCAGCAAACAGGCAAGGTCAGGGAAAGTAGCAAAAAAGGGAAATGGTAACGGGGGGTGAAAAACCGGGCTCTTTAATACACTCAAAAACCTTTTTGGACGACCCAACGAATTGGCAAGGTGTGTTTTGGGGGCTGGGACCTTAAATAGGACCAAACGCCCGCAAAAAACCAATTTAAAGGGGGGGCTGGCCCTTTAAATCCTGAACCCGCCCTCCGCCGGCGCGGGGCCTTTTGGGAAAAAGGGACCCCGGGGCGGGCGGCCGGGGGAAAAGGACGGGGCGCTTTCCCCCGGGAGGGGGGTGGCCGGGTTTAAGTTGCCCGGCCCCCCGGGGGGAGCAGGAGATTGGGCCGGCGGGCAGCCCCGGGGGCAAACCCCGCCAGGACCTGCGGAAAAGGGAGGGGCCGCGGGGGGCAGCGGTTGCCCGGGCCCATGACATCTATTAGGCTTTATTAGAAAAAAAATTTTTCAATCTCTGTTTTCTCATTTAATTTTACCCCTTTCCAGGGCTTCCTTAAAAAAAGGTTTGTCTTACCATTTGACTTTGATTTGATAAAACAATAGGGGTATTGGCCATCAAAAGTTTTAAAAGGTGGGGGGGGAACCCCCCTCTGGGACCTGAATCTTGGGAACGGGTCACTGAAAGTTTCAGTTCAGAATGGTTCTCCATTCTGTTATATCGGAGTTCTGCAAGGTGGGACCTGCTCCTATCAGGCTGTAATAGCATATCCCATTGTTACGCCACCAGTGTCTATGGTGAGAATACCCACTACTACTAAGTAATTTGAGGGTCCTATACAGCCAACACTCCCGGGTCCCCTGTCCATTACCAATTCTTTTCTTGAACCATATCAGTGGGCCCATTTTTTAAAAGAAAAAATTATCAGGGCCCCTGAAAGGAGCAGTGTCAGTACTACCCAAAGGGCACTCCTGCTCATATCATTATCTAAAATACTTCTGGGACATGTATTCTATTTAGTAATTAAATTAAAGTAATTAATTCTAAAAATTGATAAACCTACAGCAAAACTGGCAGTGACACTATGAAAATCATTTATGTCATATGACAATACATCCTAATAAGTACATTGGACCCTGTAAGTACCATGGTAGATTGGGGGATATCAGAAAAATGTTACAAACTGGTTGCAAAAGAATAAGCTTTGGTTCTCATCACAGAAATATCATACTGTTGAGCCAGTCAACATCCAAATTCCAAGGCTTGTGTTGATCTTTGAAATTAGATCAATGTGAAATTTGACTGGAATTGAAGCAAAACTCAACAAAACACTTTGGTTTAGGATTAGGGTTTTTAGAGCTCCTCTTCACAGCATGGTTTTACAGTCAGATTTTGACATGGATTTCGGATTTTGAAACCGGTGAAAATCCAACTGTTAACCATCCCCATAGACCTCAATAGAAAATCCAAGCTATAGTCTACACAGCTCGGATTTTCTATGATCCGAATTCAAAACTGATCACTTTACAAAAGACTTGGAACATGTACATTCATCTGTCGGATTTATAGCGGAAAATATACTATTTCAATGTTAAAAATTTAAAAGTCCATGGCAAAAAAAAACGGCCAAAAAAAAAACCAGTTTAAAATACTGGTCGGAGTCTGATTTAGAATCCGACCAGTATGTTGTCATTGCTGTGTGGACTCAACCTTAGAGGTTCTATGGGGTTAATTTACTTTTCGGAGTCGCTCCGGGTCTGCATTCCTCCAGACCTCGCACTGTTACCAACATAGCATCACTGCCGGTTTCTATTAGATGTAACACACGATGTCTGACATGACACTTGACATCACATCGCTCTTCACAACATGGGGGTAACCTAAGGAATCCAGAAAAGACCTTGAACATCACACAAGAACTGGTGCCACGGTGGAAGTGCCGCGGGGCGTGGAGCAACATTGAAGGGTAAAACACCCTACAGTTAGGCCTCGTTCACACGGCTTATTTCTCCGCGGATTGGCGCCGTGCTCCGCGCCGGATTTGAGCTGCAGTACGGCGCCAATCCATCGGAGTAATTACGGTAATCCACTGCTCTCAGAGAACAGTGGATTCCGTCGCTCCTCCCCGCTCGGCGAATCCGCCGCGGGGGGAGAAAGTGACATGCACATTATTTACGGCGACGGACGCGCCGTAGATAATGACAGTCTATGGGGCCGGGGAGCGGCACCCCCGCCGCGCTCCGGCCCCGCCCCTTATTCACGCCGGATTTGTGAGCGCAATACGGCTCACAAATCCGTCGGGAATAAGCCGTGTGAACACGGCCTTAGTGTTAGCAACCCGAAATTTTCTCTAAGTTCAAGCGTGTCAAACTGTCATTATCTACGGCGCGTCCGCGCCGTAAATAATGTGCGTGTCACTTTCTCCCCCTGCGGCGGATTCGCCGAGCGGGGAGGAGCGACGGAATCCACTGTTCTCTATGAGAGCAGTGGATTACCGTAATTACTCCGACGGATTGGGACCTATTCAAACAACTTAAATACATATAGCTGTTCCATGCAGATGTCATTGCAGATTTTGCTGTGGATATAGTTTTTTTATCTTATTATGCTAACTACATTTCTGCCACAGATTTGAAAATCCATAGTATGTCTAAAATCTGCTGCAGATTTTATGACCCCGTATGTAAATTTGTTCATTAAAACCCCATTCATTTACACTATACTCTACTTTTTTTCTAAATTTCAGTGCATATTTTGCAACCAAAATTCTGAAACAGATCCTCAATTTGTTGACCTATTTTCAGGAACTGTGAGCTTTTTGATTAATCAGTCAGCTATTTGTTTTAAGTCATAATAATCAAAAGTTTCACTTTAAATCTTTCTATCCCTACAATAAATATAACCAATAAAGTGGGGTAAGTAAATTGCATTTAAAATTAGTACAAAAACATGAAGGGAAAGAAGAATAGAAGTATAAAAAGAGCTGGAAGTGAGATGGGGAACACTCCTTAGAAGTGCTAATTAACTTTCCACAGGGCCTGTCCAGCTGGGCTCTCTTCTACAGCTCTTAATGAGGACCTTATGTACCTGAGGAATGGCAGATTTCTCTATTTTACCTAAGAACATTCTCACACAGGGTGACCTGATGCAGAGGAGTACTTAACTACTTAGTGGCCAAGTCTATGTCTATATGATTGATTGCCATGGAGTCGCCACTAAAAAAAACAGCAAGAACTTGACGTGACTAAGTTGGGGCTCAGAAGATGTAATATACCTGACTCTTCAATTTACATAGAGAAAAGATTGAGCGTTGTATGTTTTCTAGAACTTCTACATGGACTGTGGAATTGTTCAATCTATTTTTAGTCAAAGCAATTCACTATGACATTTGCTTCTCTGCCTTTCTTGTCGAGCTCATTTACAGACTGCTCTAAGGTGTTGTATCAAAGGCAGGTCTTCGGCAGAGGTTTATCACTAGAGGAAAAAAAGAACATTTTTCCCATTTGTGATCTCTCTCTATATATATTTATATATTAATTCAATGGTGTGCTTGCTGTCTTAACTAGAGGATATATATTTTGTAAGGTTATTTGATAGCTGGTGGTGCTGGTCCAGAATTCAAGAATCTGAGTACTGAATGTGTATGACTGTTCATCATTTCCAGGGTGGAAGTTAAATGCCATACTATCAGTTCAGTGTGGATTTAAAATTCATTGTCATTTATTTCATTATGCATAAATGGGTTTTCTAACTACAAAGATTAGCTGTCAACATAAAGGGGCAGTTAAATTAAGACTTTTTCTAAATACATTGGTCAATATATTTTACTTTAGTCATAAGATGAGTGTTTTTATGTGCTCTAAAGTGTACACAGGTTTCTATAGTTACCTGCATTCCAGACAGACATCTGTTACCTGATTAGCTAAGAGCAGAGGCATCTGTTATCTGATTAGCTGAGAGCAGACAGTGATGTCACCCCACTGATGACTGAGATTGAAGTAAACCAATTGTATTTAACAAGTTTAGCTTCACTACACAAAAGGTACATGTGCTGTGAGGACTGAAGAGCATGGCTTTATCTGTAATGTTGTTAGAGATAACTCTCCTGCACTGTCAGAGTAAGGGCTCACTAGAAGTTGAATATGCTAATCACTGCTGTAGAACCACCCACATCTTGAGGAGACAGAGTAAGTTCAAATCTGCTAAAACTCAGTTAAACAGCATGGTGAGAAAGCCCCTTAAGAAGATTGTCTGGTTTTGGATAACCCCATTTTAAGTGTCCATTAAGGTCACGATTTCTACAAAGGATGAACTCCTGCCTTGGGCAATAGAAGACTGAAAGATCACCCATTAGGTGACCAGCATAGACACTTTTGCCTTGCAGTGCTGGGATCTTAAGTTTAAATCCCACTAAGGACATCTGCATGGAGTTTTTATGTTCTCTCCATGCCTGCAGATTATTGTGAATGTAGATGTGAGCTCCAATTGGGACAGTTAGCGATGATGATCTCTGTACAGTGCTATGAAATTTAACAACACTATACTAATGTATCAAATAAATAAAAACATGGATGCTTCCAGAAGTAAATTATTCAAGAAAAAACTTGTTTTTTTGTACAAATGTAGCAAAGATAAACTTGACAGATAATGCACTATGATATCATGACACATAATGATATATTGAGACTTTAATTGCTCTTCAATTACTTTTTTGTGATGTAAGAGCAAATATCATGAAAGCCAAGTTTTCACTATCAGGTTAAACTTTGCTACATCCTTATGCATGTTTTTCACTATTTTGCTTTGTAAAGCTGGAACAGAATTTGATTTCCCATCCTTCTCATCATATCATATCCAAACTAACTGCAAAAAAAAAAAGTTTAGTACTGTGTTGATGACCACATGACGTGCACCACTTACTGTAGACAGGCTGGGATGGCCCACAGAGGAGCAGAGGAAACCTTCGGTGTGCTCCTGAGCATGGTGGGGCCCTGAACATGGCAGCCCTGGGGGCTAATTTTTGGAAAGGAAGGCAAAGAAAGAAAGAAAGGCAAAAAGTAAGAGGCATGTGCAGTCATGTACAGTAGCTGTAGAAGAGATCCTGAGAGTCAACTCCTCTAGTGTGCCCCAGGCAAGAGTGATGGGCAGTATTCCTGTTAGGAGCCCTGTTAAAAAAGGGACCCACTGACATGGTACATAGGAATTGATAATGGACAGGGGGGCCAGATGTTTTGGCTGTGTGGAGCCCTGAAATTGCTGCTGTCAGCTCTGGCCCCTGGCATCCCTGTAACAAACTAACTGTATATAAGGATATAGAGATGTATACCATGTTCTTAAACTGGGAGTCTTCCATGGTTAACATCCCACAGCAAAGTGACACCGAAAAGCCACAATCACCTAAAAGCATCAAAATATCAACCTACCCTGGACATGAGAGCAAGGTGCCCTTCACAGTTCTCAAACTATAGGTCATCCATGGTCAACATCTCATAGCAAATTGATGCCAAACAGCCACATTCCCCTAATAATATAACAATTTCGACCTATCCTGGACATAACAGCAAGGTGCCCTTATGGAAGTAACATTTATAGACTTAGCATATAAAATATCTGCTGTGAAAGTCTGTACACACTTTCATGTAATCTGCAGGATATGGAAATGATGGTTTTAAAACTTGACCTTAATAGGAAAATATCTTTCTGACAGATGGAGCAGTGCAGAAATAATTCACCACCAAATTAAAGATTTAATAGTTTCTCTTCTGAATATCTCAGTTTTGAAAGGACATTCATCTAAAAATCATACTTTTACACACATGCAGCAGAGCTCAGTTTGTCACTTGGTATGATATAATCACAAAGCGTTATCAGTGTTTTTCCATATGACTGCAGATAAATCTACTGAGTTATCTTAACTCATTGAGGTATAATGCTGTATAGAAGAAACAATTCCAGAATAAATGTAACTCGACCACATTCCTGATCCATATGACGTTCATACATTATAATGTACAATCTGATTATGTTGAGGTTAGAATTAGTATATAGTTCACTATAAAAACCTAGCATGCAGCACAAAGTCAAGCAGATAGTTTAATACTTCTTAGCCCTTGTAGAGGTATACATTTTTCATTAGTACACGTAAGAACAAAACCGAATGCACAGCCATAAAAAGGCTTAGGCGCCGTGTACTCTTCCTCTAGAAACTTTGCACTGAATTTCTAAAAGCCAGTTAAGAAGTTTCAACAAGATAAAATACAGTACAAAGTAATGAACACTATTACATTTGTCTATTACATTTACTATTACATTTGTCTAAACATGTCTAATTTATTATCAGGAATAGCATCATCAGCTTAAATCTTCGTCATAAAAATTAAGAATTTTTGCAGTTACTATTATATAACAAAATTTTAATACCATCTTTAACCCCTTATTGCCACAGCCAGTTTTGTCCTCTGGCAGAGCCCCATTTTTGAAATCGGACATGTATCATTTTACGTGGGAATAAGTTTTTGATACATTTACCTAGACATGTGATTCAGAGATCGTAACACATTGTGCTTGAAGTCAGTAATACATTTTGATAGTTATACCACACAATATAGTTTATAACTAGCATCTACCATGTTTGCTTTATGTTTGCATCATTTTTTAAATGTCTTCATTTTTTTTACTACCATGGGGGCTTATAAATAGTAGTTTTAAGAGATATCTTATATGTTGCTATAATGTGTAATTTGGCTCAACCACAAGATTCAGAACAGGAGGAGCATCTGCTGGATATTGGGGTCTCATTTTAATTAGGATACTTTTTGGTGCCATTACAGGTTTGCGGACACCCTAAGGTGCTAAAACTTAATAAACTCCACTAAAATGACCTAATTTGGCAAACTAAACCCCTTAAAGAATATATCATGGGGTGTAGTGAGTAAATTGACCCCACAGGTGTTTAACAAATTTTTTTTAGCATTAGGCTATGAAAATGGGAAATTACATTTTTTCCAATAATGTGCAGTTTTAGCTAAAAATGTTTCATTTTAATAAGTAATCCTGGGAAAGAAACACCCCAAAATTTATATGCAATTTTTTCCAAGTTCGACAATACTCTGTGTGTGGATGTATACTGCTGTCTGAGCTCATGGCAAGACGTATAAAGGAGTGAGTGCTATTTGGCTTTTGGTGGGTGCCATGTCGCATTTGCAAAGCCACAAAGTATCAGAACAGGTGGAACCTTCCAGAAGACACCACATTTTGCATTCAACGGATGTATAGTGGATGTTTTCCAATAAGGTTAATCCTAATTGGTGGTGTACATCATTACTATTTCCCTAGACCCTTCGAGAAGCTTCTCTTACTTAGATACTATTGTGCGTTTTTTAGTAACTAAATTTCTTCTTGCAATCTCCAAGGTTTGCCCTTTTTACATTATTGATGCCTAAATTGTCACATTATAACTTATGCATATAATCCATCACCCAAAGCACTTAATTGCCCTTTCATAGAAGATGCCATATTATTTTGCGAATCCGTGTGTAGCTGAAAAAACTGTGACAAAGAAACCGAATAAGCAACTAAAAAATAGAAAAAGAAAAAAAGAAGAAAAGAAAGTGGTTAGCACTCATTACCACTGTGAAGTCCAGCGGTAAATGACTTACCGTGTCTTGTTAATCTTATATGTGTGCTGCTGCCAGGTTTTTTTAACTGCTGCTTGTTAGCGAAACAATTATCCATGATGGGATTCTGGCTGTAATTAATCCACTCAGACAGCTCAAGCCACTATGGTCTTAACCATTTACCAGGCTACAAAAGCAATTAAATAAGGCCTTTAATAATTTGTGTCTGGTGGAGGATTACATAGCCATGCATTCTCTATATAATCCTTTACATTTTTATATAACCTATAGACTTGGGATTATTAGCAAGGTGGCTTGTTTACATTTTTATTTTTACATTTAAAGAGAACCTGTCACATAGCTTATGCCCCCTTGCTGAGGACAGAACAAGCTAGTGTCGGACCTGCTGTTCCCAGCTCTGTGTCCCTTATTCTATAAGATGCTGTAGTTTTCGTGTATTTAATGCTGAAATCTGCAGTTTTCAGCCAGAAGAGTAATTCGAAGAGTCATTCAAAGAGTCAGTTTTTTTCAATCCCCGCCCACCTGAGGCTAGCCCTGCCCACATCAACTGATAAACCTATTACTTTGAATAGGTAGAAACATGTGAATAACTGTCAGTGGGCGGGGCAAGCCTTTGGTGCGCGGGGCTAACACCTGCTCATGAATAAGATTTGAGGGGTAAATGCTCTAAAACTACAGCATCTTTCAGAATAAGGGACACAGCGCTGGAAAAGGCATGTCTGACACTAGCTTGTGCTGTCCTCAGCAAAGGGGGGCAGAAACTATGTGACAGGTTCCCTTTAAAGCAGTTTTCCACACTGCTTGTCTCCTTGTTGCAAGTTATGAGCTTAACTGCTAAGACAATGGAGAGGGTGGTTCTTACGTCTGTGCTCGCTATCCATTTCTGTGGGAGTTCCGAATATAGCCGAGCGCTCTTGCGAGACCAGAGGCATGCAAGTGAGCTTGTGACAAAACCCCTTTAAAGTGACTTTTATCCTAAACCATAACAGACCAGTATACATCTTAAATGTTGCAACAGAATAGCTAATATTTGGCTGGGCTGGTTTTAGGAAATAGTAAACTGACCAACTGTCTAGCTCCATCATTTCCAAAAGGATCCTGGGGACAGGAATAACCCAAGACTTTAGTAGAAAAACTTTTTGCTCCCCTGTGAGTTCCTGTATTTGGCTGAATACTTGAATACTCTGATTCCCCAGCATGACAATAATGAGAATTGTGCGGATGTTACCGTAAATCACAGCCACATAGTTTTATCTGTCTTCTGCATCAGCTTTCTGTTACAGCAGGACATCAATGGAGCCTGGAGAGATGAGTAACAAGTAATCCCTTCTTTCTTTTCAATTTTCTTTTTATTAAGATTTTTCACAAAGAAAGAAATGGAGAATAGATATTTCACATAACAAATAGTGGACATATACCAAAAATCTATTCTGTATTGATACTTATTTTGCAGGATGTTTCAAAATACAAAATAGAGAGTTTTTTCCACATAGATTCTAAATCTAACTCTTCATTCATTTGTTTTTTAAGGGAATTTGTGACATGGTTTACACTGTTAACTATGATGCAATGTTTTTCTGCTACAGGTGTGAAATCCACATCAGATTCCATGTTGAGTAGCCTAGTAGATGATTAGCCACGCTGAAATAGGGCTAATCTGCATCCAGAACTGTGCCAAAATCCACTGCTAAAAGATCAGAAAAAAAATCTGTATGATTAATAAGAGTGAAGATAGTCTAAGAAAAAAGAACTTCAGAAAAAAACAGTTATGATAAGAAAATAACCTTTACATTTTTTGTAGTTTTGGTAAAGGATAAAAGAACATACAAACTACAATAGCATAATGAGGTAAAGCGGTGGCATGGAGGGAAGACGGAAAAAGGAGGAGAACTGCAAGTCTAATAAGTTTAGGGCAATATGATAATTTTATGACATAAAACGTTTGTCAGAGACTGTCAGGGATATATAGTTAGGTCCACAAGTATTTGGACAGTGACAGAATTTTCATAATCTAAAGAAGTTGTCCAACTCATTTTTTCCTCCCTGGTCAGAAAACCCCTTTACATCTATTGTTTGTTTTTTTTAATGATGTTTAACCCTACAATTCATGAATTTTTATTTTTTTACTTAAAATTTGTAGATATTGGAATTAGGGAAAAATATTTTAAAATTCTAAAGGAAAATTTTCACATTATTTACTATGTTTTTTTTATTGTGTGTCAAAAGGCTAGACTGTACATTGAAACAAATCCTTGCACTTTGAATCATTAAGAGTAACAATATTCTAGCTAAGATGCTTCAGCAGAACAGACCATAAAAATACACATAAGAGGTTTTACGCTATATAAAGAGAATGTAACATGTACGTAAATACTCTCTATATGCTGAGGTCCTCAAGATCTGCTGTCAAGGATTAAGTTTAATGTGAATAAGACCACCAGTGAAGATCATAGAACTAATAAAAGGATATGGCTTTGAAGTGTGTCTCCATTTAGGGGGCATTGCATATTTGAAAAAAAAAATATTTCAAGACTTGAATGTTTATATTCTAATGTGACATTTTCTTACCTAAGTAATGGTGCCACCATTTTTTATTTTTAGTTATTGGCCACAGAGGGGATCAGTCTAGGATGCCCCTTGTGTACCCTCCTGACACCTATTGTTATATGTCAGCAAAGTTTAGAGAAAGGAGTGGTGGCAGTTGCACGTGACGTCATTTAAGCTCCACACACCAGAGCTGGGAAGGAAAATAGCCACCAAAACTTTTGATAAAGCGGTTCTTTTTTATCCTTTAATATAGAAATACATGACCTGAATGCAGAACAAAATAGATATCCAGCTCAAGAGATTCTTTGAAAGGGAATTCAAAGAAAATGCTTCTTACACTACTAGGCATATACGTTTATAAGTACAGCTAAAGTAAAACAGCAAAAGGGGATCTTTTCCTTGTAATTAGTATTAATATTTGTAAGCAAGTCCATGCTCCAGTTGAGTAACCATCGGTGTCTCTCTTATAAGGGGTGATGGCTAGATTACACAAGGGAATAATGTAGGCAGTACTGCTATTAAGAATAATATATTTCTTCAATTGTCTCAGTTGAAATATTTTTTTATTACAATTAAAAATTTCAGTTTTCTTCTCTGATATTAGCAATCTCTGTAGACCCACATGCAGAACAAAATGTTTATTATATTGCATCAGTCTGACTAATTTACTGTTGTCATACTCAAGCAAATATCCACTCCCCAAGTAACCAATTCCAGAAAAATTAATACTTAACCAAAGCAAAAAAAGGGCCTGAAGTAAATAACCACAAGTAATGAAAAATAAATGTATACTTTTACTGAATACATAAATACATACAAAAATATATACAGAAAACATTGTATCAGACACTGTCAGATAAAAACATGATAAAAACAACGACAAAGTTTAAAAAATATACACAGGCTGGTGGGCAAGATAGACAAAAGGCCATACAATAAAGTGCAGTGCATGCAAATCTGACAGAAAAAATAATAATTGTGAATCAGAAAGAATGATAAAAAATACAGTATTAAGTAAGGAGAGTAAATTATATCCAGTTTCCAAATTTTGTCTTCTTGCTCTATGATGCTTATATGTTTTTTTATGTGTTTTAAGGATACAAAAGTACTGAATATAAGTAACCAAAAGTAATGAAAAATTAATAAACACCTTTACTGCATATGTAGTATTCAATAACCAGTCTAGGAGCATCCACTAGCTAAGACCTAATAAGTTTTTAACTCTGAAACAAAGCCATTGTTTGGTGAAATAAGTATCGAGCCATGGCTGGTGGGTGCTCCTAGACTGGGTACTGAGTACTACATATTCAGTAAAGGAGTTTATTGATTTTCATTACTTTTTCTAACATGCATATTTTAAATTTACTGTTGAGTTTCAAATCATTGTATCCTTACAAAAAATCAAAAGTATATTAGCAACATAAATCATGAGAAAAAATTTTGGAAACCTCATCAATTTACTCTCCCTCGAATATAATTTGCCAACATAAAAGACTAATAACTGCATACAAAGTTTTAAACTTGTAACTTTAAGTGATGTATCTGTAGGAACAGGGCAGGAACAGCAAAGAGGATGGAAGTTGAAGTTGCATGTAACAATGTGGCTATACTCCAACCATACATCTCTCAATCGCTTGTGCCACTTACAGTAAAGAGAGAATGGGGGGGGGGGGACCCTCAGCTTGCTTTGATGTTATCACTAGAGATGAGGGAATTTCTCAAAAATTCGCCAAATTTTTCCCAAAAATTCGTAACGACCTGAATTTATTTGCGGTGAAGCGCGTTAAAAAACAGCTATTTCCTGGCTGCAGAGAGCCTGTATGATGTTGTAGAACATTGTGCCATGCTCAAATATGCATAGGGGGCGTGGTTTGGTATTGAAACAATGCTGTGTTTTAGTATGACACGTAGATGACAGGTGCCGCTCTAAGAATTGCTTCACACTTCACTTATCTGGGCATTTACGGGGTCAAAACTGACCAAATAGCTTAAGTGGAAACGCAGACTGACAGAGTAATGTCAGTGTCAGCTAGAAATAACTGAGCTGAGGGCCATGATCCCACTATAGTGTCAAAGAGCGCACTCATTTTACACCATCATCAGATAATTCTCCAGATTATGACAGAACCTGTTCTGTTAAATGCTGATACATGTAAACCCCCCCCTCGAAATAGTGGAGAAAGTGTCGGCAGTAATTTTGCGTTGACGTCGATGTTCATTTTGCCCTTCCTTTAATCCGTCAGTGTCCCCTTTCAATCAGTCAATAATTCATCAGTATTGCTAAAGCCAAAAAGAAACAGAAGTTGATCCAAAACAGAGATGACAAGTAAATGGAATATTTGCATGTCAGAGTGCAATCTAGTGCTGCTACAAAGAGATGCTTCTGCATAGGAGACACAGTGACAAGTGGCAGAATTTAACATAGCTGCCCTATTTAAAGGGCTGTCACATCACAGAAGCTGGCTGGCTGCTGATTGGCTTCATGACTGCACATGTCATTGGGGGTGTTCCTTTCTTCCTGACATAGTTCTTTGCCCCATGTCATGCCATGTGCTCGCAGATATTTTAATTCGTTTCCACGAATCGCCCTGAACTTCGACTTCATTTACAATCTAATTTTTCCTGAAATTCTAAACGAATTCCACTTCATTAGAATCGATTCACTCATCCCTAGTTATTACCCCAGGGGCGCACTCTGATGGTGGTGGTAGTACTCTTTTGCCCTTTTGTGAAGGTGTAGTAAGGTGTCCATGATGTCATGCAGGTACAGAAAGCAGGAGAGCAGATGAAGGGTTAACATTGAAATATGGTGACCAGTCCAGATGTTGAGCACAGAAATCCATTCTTTCATGTTACACAATCCTTCCTCAAATATAGCACACACCAGCAGCAAGATATCATCACATAAATCCATAATAAATCCCTTTGCAATTCTGGATTAAGACTGCAAGGAGTAGACTGAGTACAACCCCAGGAGAACTGGCAGTCCGCTATTTTCTTTGACCCAGCATTAAGTCTTACAAGAAGTCTTCTTACTCCAGGAGTACTGGATAGGTTAAATGAGCAAGGCCAGAGGCAACATTCTGGACATTTTCTAGGCAGCAGGCCTATGAGGGACAGTCTTTGCATTGCTTCTCAATCAATTGGTGGATGACTTCAAACAAGCTGGCTGCAGCTTCACTCCAAAGAATTCCTCAAATTTATTTTAGAGGAAAAAAAAATTAAAAAACATTTAAAAAAACCCCCCAAAAAAATAAATTTCAAAACCGGGAAAAAAAAAAAAAAGGGTTTTTTTTTGGGGGCCCCCCCAAAAAAAAGGGGGGGGTTTCTTAAAAAAAAAATTTTTTTTTTTGGGGGAAAAAATTTTTTAAAAAAATTCCCCCGGGGATTTTTAATTTGGGGGGGCCCGGGCCCCCAAAAAACCCCCAAAAAAAATTTTTTTTAAAAATTAAATAAAACCCCCTTTTTTTTTAAAAAAAACCCCCCCCAAAAAAAAAAAGGGGGGGGGGTTCCCCCCTTTTTTTTTTTTTTTAAATTTTGGGGGGTTCCCCAAAAAAAAAAAAATTTTTGGGGGGGGTTTTAAAAAAAAAAAAAAATTTTTTTTTTTAAAAAAATTTCCAAAAAAAATTTCCCCCCCCAAAAAACAACAAAAAAAAAAAAAAAACCCCCCCCCCTTTAAAAATTAAAGGGGAAAATTAAAACCCAAAAATTTTTTTTTAAATTTTTTTTTGGGGAAAAAAAACCCCAAAAACCTTTAAAAAGGGCCCAAAAAAAGGGAAGGGGGGTAAAAAAAAAAGGGGGGGGCCCCTTTAAAATTTTTTTTTTTTTTTTGGGGGGGGAAAAAAAAAAACCCACCCCCAAAAAAAATTTTTAACAAAGGGTTTTTCCCCCGGGGGAAAAAATGGGGGGGGTTTTGGGGGGGGGGGGGGGGGGAGGGGGGGGGGGGGGGGGGGGGGGGGCGGGGGGGGGGGCCGGGGGGGGGAAGGGGGGGGGGGGGGGGGGGGGGGGGGCCCCCGGGGGGGGGGGGGGGGGGGAGGGGGGGGGGGGGGGGGGGGGGGGAGGGGGGAAAAAAAAAAAAAAGGGGGGGGGGGGGGGGGGGCCCCCCGGGGGGAGGGGGGGGAAGGGGGGGGGGGGGGGGGGGGAAAAAATTTTTTTTTTTTTTTTTGGGGGTTTGGGGGGGGGAAGGGGGCCCCAAAGGGGGGGGGGGGGGCCCCGGGGGGGGGGGGGGGGTTTTTGGGGGGGGGGGGGGGGGGTTTTTTTTTTTTGGGGGGGGTGGGGGGAAAAAAAAAAAGGGGGGGGCCCCCCCCGGGGGGGGGGCGGGGGAAAGAAAAGGGGGGGGGGGGGGGAAAGGACCCCTTTAGGGGGGGGCCCCCCAAAGGGGGGGGGGGGGGGGGGGCCCCCCCGGGGGGGGGGGGGGGGGGGGGGGGCCCCCCCGGGGGGGGGGGGTTTTGGCAAATTTTGGGGGGTGGGGGTTTTTTTGTGTGGGGGGGGGGGGGTTTTTTGGGTTTTTTTTTCCCCCTTTTTTGGGGGGGGGGTTTATTTTTATTTTTTTGGGGGAAATTTTTTAAAAAAAAAGGGGAATTTTTTTGGGGTGGGGGGGTTTTTTTGGGGGGGGTTTGGGGTGGGGTTTTTTTTTTTTCCCCAAAACCTTTTTTTTTTTTTTAAAAACCCTTTTTTTTTTTTCCCCCCCCCCTTTGTTTTTTAAAATTTTTTTTAAAATTTTTTTTTTGGGGGGGGAAAAATTTGGGGTTTTTTTTAAAAAAAAAATTTTTTTTTAAAGGGGCCCCCCCCCCCTTTTTTAATTTTAAAAATTTTCCCCCAAAACCCTTTTAAACCCCCAACCCGGGCCCCCCCCAAATTCCCGGGGGGGGGGTTTTTTTTTTCCGGGGGGGGGGGGGGGCCCCCGGGTCCCCTTAAGGGGGGGGGGGTTTTGGGCGGGGAAGGCTCCCCTTTTTTAAAATTTTTTCCCCGGGGGGCCCCTTTTTTTTCCCCCCCCCCCTTTTTTGGGGGGGGGGGCCCCCCAGGGGCCCTTCCCCCCAAAAAAAGGGGGGGGAAAGGTTAACCCAGGGGGAAAACCCCCCCCCCCCGGGGGGAAAAGGGGGGGCCCCCCCCGGGGGGGGCCCCACTGTTTTGGGGGGGTTTTTAAAAACCCCCCCTTTTTAAATGGGGGGGAAAAAAAAAAAAATTTTTTTTTGGGGAAACCTTTGGGGGGGGAAAAAAAGGGGGAAAAGGGGGAAAAAAAGAAAGGGGGGGGAAACCAAAAAAAAAAATTTTTAAAAATTTTTAAAAAATTTCAAAAAAAAAGTTTTTTAAAAAAAAAAAAAAAAAAAAAAAAAAAAAACCCCCCCAAAAAAAAAAACCCTTTTCCAATTTGGGGGGGCCCCCCCCCCCCCGGGGGTCAGGTGGCGCGCTGGCTGCGGGGGGGGGGGGGCCCCAAAAAATTTTCCCCCCGGGTTCCCCCCGGGCCCCCCGGGCCGGGGGGGGGGCCCCCCGGGGCGGGGGGGGTTTTTTTTTTTAAAACCCCCCTTTTGGGTGGGGGTTTTTAATTTTTGGGGCCCCCCTTTTTTTTCCCTAAATTTTTTTTTGGGGGAAAAACCCCTTTTTAAAAAAAATTTTTTTTGGTTTTTTTTTTCCCCGTTTTTTTTTTGGGGCCCTTTTTAAATTTCCCCCCCCTTCCCGCCCCCCCCCAAAAGCCCCCCCTTTTTTTTAAACCCGGGGAAAACCTTTGGGGCCCCAACCCCCCCCCCCCAAAAAAAAAACCCCCCCCGGGGGAAAACCCCCCCCCCCCCCCCGGGGGGGGTTTTTTTTTTCCCCCCGGCCCCCCCGCTTTTTTTTTCCCCCCCCGGGGGTTTTAAACCCCCCCCGGGGCCCCCAAAAGGGGGGGGGCCCCGGGCCCCGGTTTTTTTCCCCCCGGGGGGCCCCCCCCCCCAAAAAAAAAACCCCCTTTTTCCCCCCCTAATTTTTCCCCCGGGCCCCCCCCCCCCCCCCCTTTTTTCCCCCCCCGGGGGTTTGGAACCGTGGGCCCGAAACTTTGCCTTCCTCTACCTTCCAAGTTTCGGGGGGGCTCGAAGCTTTGCAGAGGATTTATTTACGGTGGATCCCTGCAAGTGGAGTGATGGCCGACCCCCGTTTCCTACTCAAAAGGGGCGAAGGGTGGCGTTGTGGTGAACCTGCTATCCGGAAAGGCCGTTTTGGCCCGGGCGGGCAAAAATTTGGCACCGGGGGAAAGAACCCCGTGACCCGCCCGACCTAAAGGTTTTTCCCCCTATGAATTCCGGGAGGTTTTCGAGGAGCCGGCGCGAAAAATCTTCTGCGGAGACGGCGCTTTGGGCCTAAGTCAGGGGGACTCCCCCGTTGGAGACCTTTTGCGGTCCAAATTTCCCCAAACCCCAGCCTTTCCCAGTTCAAAGGGAATGACGCCCTCTCTGGCCAAACCCCATTTTAAGGGAAAGGGCCCGTCAAGAAGGGAAAGGACGCACTTGCAAACAAGGGACCTCCCCTTTTTTTTGGGCGAAACTTTTCCTTTTTGGGACGCGCATTTGAGGGGCGTTTCCGGGGGAGACAGCCCCAAGGAAACTCCGCCCAAGGAGCGTGACTCGGCAAAAACCTCGCCCTCTTCCCCATCTGGCTCCGTGTTCCAGAGGGGTTCCCCTGTCCTCCAAAGATTTCCCCCCAAAGGAAAACCCCTTTCAGGTGGAAGGGGTCAAATGGGCGGTTTTAAGAGCTGTCCCCCGCCCCGGGTGGAGAAAACCCTTTTCCTTTTTTCTGGCCAGTCCGGCCCTTTTTCCGGGGGGAGTTGTCCGCAGGGTCCCCCAGGGTCGGGAAAGCTCCCCAACCCAGGGGGCCAAAAAGGAGAGGCGTCCCTGGGGCTCTTCCCCTCAAGAAATGTTGTTTCCCGTGGACGGTAACAAAAGGATGCTGGTTATCTCTTAGGTTCCCCTGCCTTCCCGGATCCGGCTCCGCGGGGAAATTTTTTCATGCCTCCCTGGTGGGCTCGTATCGCTTTTTCCCGTGATCCGTTGGGTTTTTGGCCGGGTTTTTATCCCCTTCCGTCAGTGGGGGCCTTTTTCAGGGGCTCCATTCAGTTAAACACCCGGCTGTGAAACCCCCCTTTTAGGGGTCCTACAACGGGGGAAGATTCCCTTCCTACCTGCCCGGCTTCTTCGGCTGGGTCCTGTTGGGGTTAAAACCCCCCCCCGGCCCCCGCCCCCCCCCGTTGCCCCCCCCTACCCCCCTTGATTGGAAAAAAGGTGAAGTCCTTCCCCCGGGGGGGGGGTGGGGTGCCAGGATTTTTTTGGTGGCACCACCCCTTTGGTGTTTCCCTCTTTCCTCCCCCCGTCGTTCCCTCAAAATCTCTACAAGGTCCCGCCCGGGTTAAATTCAAGGTTTTGGAGATGTATTCTTGGAGAAAAAAAGGTTTAAAGCTTTCCCCCCCAAAGGCCCTTTTGGGCTGTTTCCCCCTTTTTAAATTCCTCCCCCGGAACCGTCCCCACGGGGTTGGATCTACCCCACCCGCTTTTGGGCCCCGAGACCCCGGCCATGTCGGCCTTGTTCAGGAGAATTTTGGGGTTTAAAGGTTTCATAAAGCAAGTCCTTCTCGCCCCCCCGGTGCCAGGTTTTTCTTTGTCCCCAAAAAAAAAACGGTTCACTTTTATTTGTGTTTTTGATTAAAAGTGGGGCCCCAAACAAAAATCACGGTGAAGAATCGTACCCTTTTACCAAATGATATTGAGTCTTTGGAAAGTCTCCGTGGGGCCAAAATGTTTTTTTTACCAAATTAGCCCACGTCGGAGCTTTTTAACCCCATCAGAATTCGGAAGGGGGGGGGCGAAATGGGAAACCGGGTTTCAAAAAACCCCGGGACGGGCTTTTTGGTTTTCGTAATTTGGGGCCCCTTTTGGGCCCTGCGCGCCCCCGCCGGTATTTCAGGGGGTTTGTCAATAAAGTATTTCGGGACTTGGGACACCTGCGTTAAATTTTTTACTTGGCGATATCCTGATTTTTTCCCCCCGAAAATAAAGCCTTTGGGGACAATTACGCCAGGTTCTGCGACGCCTGCGGGGCAATGACTGTTTGCCAAGCTTTAGAAGTGTCGGGGTTTCCAAGGCCCCGCCTAACCCTTTTATTGGGTAAAATAGTCTCCCGATGAGGGGGCTAAAGATGGACCCCGCAAACTTTCTGCGATCCCAGCAGTGGCCCGGCTGTCGGTCTCCAAGGGGGAATTTTACGCTTCCTAGGGGTTTTGGGCCAAATACTACCGGAAAATTTTTTTCCCCAAATTCTCTACGCTGGTGGCTCCCCTTCCGGGGGGTTTTTCCGAAAAAAAAAAGCTAATCCTAAATGTTGGCCTCCGTTGGAAAGGGAAACATTCCCCCCAACTGAAGAAAGCGTTCTCCTAAAACACCTAAATTTTGGGTCCTGGGCCGGGGGTTCCCCGAGAGGGGCCCTTATTATTTTGGGCTACCTTTTTTGGTTTTCCCCCCCGGGGACCAAAACCAGGACAACTTTGGGGGGGGCCACGAAACTGCCCCCCTTTAAAAATTGGGCCGGGGGTTTTTTTTAGGTTTTGCCATTATAAAAACCATTTCCCCGGGAAAACCTAAACCGGTTACCTTCGACCCCCTGGCCCCGTTCTCCCCATTTCCCCTTTGTGGGTTTTTTTTGGGGGGGCGTTAACCAATTTCCCCCAAAGGGGCCCGCCCTTCTACCTTTTTCCCCTTTTGGGGCCCGGCCCCCCACAAGGTTTTTTCCCGCCGTTGGGACCCAAACCAAGGGTTTCATGGTTTTTAAATTTTTCGGGGGGGTTTAATTTTTTGGCCCCCCCCCAAGGGAGAATTTTCCCCACCCCAACCGGGGGAATTAGCTCCCAGGGGGCCTTTTTTAAAGGGGCCCGCCCCTTTTAAAAAAACCCCCCAAAGTGACAAAGGGGGGTGGGGAAAAAAGTTTCCTTTCCCCCCCAAACCGGGGTTTTCCAAAAACCCCGGGGGATAACCGGGTTTTTGGGCTCCCCCCCCCCTTTTCCAAATTTACAACCGGCCTTTTTTAAAAGGGTCCCCCCCCCCCCCCCGGCTTAAAAAAAGGTTGGGTTTCCCGGGGGGGTTTTTCCCCTGGGGGACCTTTTCCTTTGAGTACTTCGGCAACTGAATTTCCCGGTGGGGGTCCTTTAAAAAATCTGCCCCCCTCCCCATCTCTCCGGATTTAAAAGCCTTTCACGTCTCCCTTTTTAAAGCCTTTTGGTTTGATTTCCCGG
Organism: Phyllomedusa bahiana; assembly: GCA_025379985.1. Taxonomy (NCBI): domain Eukaryota; kingdom Metazoa; phylum Chordata; class Amphibia; order Anura; family Hylidae; genus Phyllomedusa; species Phyllomedusa bahiana. Next base: position 26,834 of record JAODAL010019458.1, on the reverse strand, counting down.
TTTTTCCAGAAGGCGCCCCTTCCGGCTCCGGGGGACCCGAGTCCCCTGATGTTTTTGAAGTGAAGGACATCTTAGGCCCTGAAGACCATCAGGGGTAAACGGGTTTTTTTCTTTTTAGATTGGAGGGGCTTCGGCCCCGAAGGAGGTACTGGGAACACCCGAGTTTAAAATTCCCCGAAAAAGCCCCCCTGCCGGGGTGGGGGGGCGCCCCCTGGCCGGCGGGGGGCGGCGGTGGGGTTCCCCCGAAAATTGGATCACCCGACTGTTTAATGTCCCGGGCGCCCCCCCTTGCCCCGGGGGCCGTGGCGTATTGGCCGCTTCTAGGGGTGAAAAGCCGGGTCGTTTTGGGGAAAATTTTAAAAGGGGCCCGCGCCCCGGTAATTGGGCTTAAATTTCCCGGCCCCTTCCCCTATTTAAAAGGGTTTCGTTCCACAATCACCCTTGCGGATTATGTTGCCTCGTGCATAGAAAAAGTGTTCTTTAAGTGTATTCTTGCCTTTAAACCCTGTACCGGGCCTCTAGCTACGTTTTTTCGACTGTCCGAACCTCCGGGCCCCTGCCCTGGGTTCCTGCCCGTCCCCCGACCAGAATCCAAATTTCCGCCCCGCCCCCTGACCCCTTAAAGCCTGCCCCAAAGACTACGATTCTTGGACTACGATTCTGTACCTCGCTGCACCTCGGCCGCCATCGCAAGCAAGTCACGTCAGGGGTAGCGACCTGGTAGCCTCATGCCGCAGCAAGTCCATCCCGCTTTGCGGCGGGCTCTGGTGAAAACCAGGAGCTACTTAGACTCTGCTCCCTGGTGTGGCTTAACTACCATCGCTTGCGGTGGTCCGGTGGATCCACTACCCAGCCGTTACACCAACTTACTTGACGGGAACTTAATAAGCTCAGCATAGACTCAAGACACAAATATGTCATATGACGTTAACCTCCGAGCCAGGGCTGCTAGAGCAAAAGAGAAATGGTGTGTAATCTAGGGAAGCTTATGTAAACAAGTAGGAGAGAAAAACTGCTCTAACTTGGAAATAAAGCAACATCTGAACAGTAGTGTATTTGGAAATAGTCTTTATTTACATTTGCCTACATATTTAATTAATTAATTAATTGATTAATTAATTAATTAATGAGATGGGAATATCCTTTTAAAGAGGTTGTATCATTTCATTAAATGGTCTTCAGAATAAGGCAACCACCACCCTCATGCCCTGAGGATGTATGCGTGATTGTTTCATTGGTTACTTTGCATCTGTGCAATCTCCCCATGCATTATACTGCGGCTTTTCTGTAGGCTGGTGTGCATAGATGTTAAAGTTGGTGTGCAGTTTTTCATCTTGCTCTAGCAATTAGCTGCACATGTGATCTTTTTCCCAGTCAGCATAAATGGCAAAGTTGCTAGCTACTGGGTTCATGTTTGTTCAGCCATTGAGCTGTTAACAAGCCCCAAAGAATTGGAGTGTTTTTTTGAGTAAGTAATGTCCCATTTTCTGTATGTTTTTTCTGTAAAGTTGTTAGTGTAGGGACTCACAAGACATGAGGAGCCGTGAAGAGGCTTGTTAGCTTGTGTGATGAGGCCCCACTACCAACTAATACCTCATATTTAATATTTTTCCAGTATGCCCTTTTCTATTTGCCCAACAGTGCTGGGGAGCAGAGTATGCCTGTGCTTTGTTGGACACTTAGAAAATGCTGGGCAGCCCGCCTGGTCTAATAGTATGGGTGTCACTAATAGGTTGTAAGCCAGCATGGTGTACCACACGTATCTATATTTATGGCACACTTTTGTATCGCCTTATTATATGCAATTGTTGTACCGTAATTGTATTTCCAAGAAAACAGCAGAATTGTGCCTCGGTGTCTAATGCTGCTGCATAGAAGGGAGACGGATCTGTGCTCTGGAGGAGTTCATAGAAGGCTGGATTCAACTGTAACAAACCTCCAGCTGTGAGAGGAGAAGAGATCAGTGCTCTGAGTTCATAGAAGGCTGTCTAGACTGAATGTAGGGCTGTGGTATGTAAACAGCTCTTACAAAATAAGACTGCAAAAGCAGCGAGCATGAACAGTGACGGGGGAGGATGATGTCATTCCCCTTCAGTTAAGAAATACTCAGTTGGGAGGGGAAGAAACACCCCTGGATTTCAGGAACTGAGAAAATCAAGCTTCAAGAGAACAGCCGAACTGATGAAGCGATACATCCCCTTTAAAGCTCTATATCTCAAAAGCCACAAGTCCAGTTTCCAATGATTTCAATACTAGGTACGATATTTTAAATAATGTTTACAATATTTTATAATAAATTAGCTGCCAGAGATGCCTGAATGGCTTATTCTCCTTTCAATACATCTTGAGGGAAATGATGCAAACATATTTTAAAAAGGAGTATAAAACCACCATTTGTATAACCTAGCAAACAAATGATGCAATTGTGCTTCAATAATAAATGCTGGGATAAAGATCAATCCAAAAACAAAGGGATGTCAGGGGTATTATGTTTTGGCTATATTTGTAGATGTCTAATAGATATGTGACTACAGAAAATGATAATAACTGGGCATAGTGTAATTCTATAGTGTAATTCATTAATCCATTTCTGATATTGTCCGTGTCTCAGACAACGTCTTGAAATTGATACCTGTCATCAATCGCTACCTTTTGTTGTTACACAGAGCTTCCCTGTCTGGGTGGACATGGTGTATCTATGATCATTGTTGTCGACAGAACAATTTGAAAGTTGAGTACACTGATTAAGGTCAGTGGCAAAAGCTCAGGATCCTGTCTGTCTGAATTAAGTTCCACAACCAGAGTATCACGAATAGAGCTCAAGGGAGAGAAATGGAGGGCAGAGTATGAAAGGAGAGATAAGAAATATAGGAACTTGTTAGGTTTCAACTGTAAGAAATCATTAAAGTATGTTCTATAAATACTCATGTAAAACCAAAGATCCACATGGAGGGAGTACAAATCCTGGAGGTTCATGTTACCTAGGACTTTCTAAAGCTGTAATTGCCATTTTTTATTTTCTTTTTTGCATAAACTAAAATAAAAAAAATTGCTCTGCAATTTCTATAACTCACCTTGACTTGAATGGAGAGAGCAGAGGAACTGCACAGCCACCTGTCTATTCAATCCACCAACTGTCAGCTGTTACCTGTGTTCACATGTTGCGTTTTTGTTGTGTTTTTCAACTGCATCAAAAACGCACACCCCAAAAATAGCATGCAGTTTTTAATTAACAAAATTTTACTGGTGTTCCAAATGAGTTATTGCTAAAATCAACTGCAAGGCAAAAAATGCAGGTGTTTTTGAAAACTCACGTTTTTAGCTTTTTATGTGTTTTTTAACCCCTTACTGACATTTAATGTAAACTTACGTTACATTGCCACTAATGGAGCGGGCTCATTTGCCGAGTCTGCTCCATACTCAGCAAGTGCCTGATGACTATAAGGCTATGTCTACACAACACTGGATTTTGGGCAGTTTTTCAGCGGATTCAGTATTTTGAATCCACTGAAAAACTGACCGTATCCAGCGCTGTGTAGCCCACAATAGAAAATCCGTGCTGTAGTCTACATAGCACAGATTTTTTACTGAGGTTTTCCCATACTGGAAACTGTTCAGCGAAATATAGAACATGTTGTATATTCTGCTGGACTTACATCAGATTTCCGCAGGCCCAATGTACTGGGCTGCTGGAATCCAAAATACAACCTCCGATTTTGCACAAAAATCATGCAAAAAAACCTGGTGGTGAAGCGGGCCAGCAAAGTGAAAATGCCGTCGGATTTTGGATGGCATTTTCACGTTGCTGTGTAGACATAGCCTAATAGCTGATACTTTCCGCTAATAGCAGGGATTAGAGCTGACTCCTATCCCTGTTTAAATATTTTAGAAAAATATTATAGAAAAAAAAAGTTCAAATCACGCCCTCTTGCCATTTTACAAATAAAGGAATAGAAAAGTTACACATGATTAGTATCATCGCATTCATCCTCTGTATGAAACCATAACATAATTTATCCCATACACTAAACACCATAGAAGAAAACATTTTTTGGGGGTAATTTCACATCCCAAAAAATTTGGAATAAAAGTGATCGCATGTATCCTAAAATGGTACCAATAAAAGCTACACTTCAGCCTGCAAAAAATGCATGCTCACTCAGGTCAATAAGTGCAAAAACGAAAACGGTTATTGGTTGCAGAAAATAGTGCTGCATTGTAAATTTAAGAAAGAAAATGATGAAAACCCTACATACTTGCTATTTCTGGAATCATATCAACCTGTAGAATACAGATGGCACATCATTTATACTGAAGACTGACTGACATAAAAATAAGACATGGTGCAAATACTTTTTCACCCCACTTAGAATTTGTTTTCGGTTTTACAGTACATTATATGGTACAGTTAACGGCAACATTGAAAGGTACATCTTGTCCCACAACCAAAAAAAAATGTCTACAGTATGTAGATGAAAAAATTAAAAAGTTATGGCTTTTGAAAGGCGGGGAGGAAAAAATGAAGCGACAAAAAATTATGACCATGTGGCAGAAAGAGATGAAATGCATGCATTTTTGTTGCAGTTGCATTTTCCCCACCCTTGGTTGAACTTGATGGACACATGTCTTTTTTCAACCGTACTAACTATGTAACTATGTAACATGCAAGCACTGAAGCTTCAAGTGAACACAGCCTAAGGCTAGGTTCACACGGTGTATTTGCGGGGCGTAATTACGCCCCGCAATTACGCCGTGTGGCCAGGGGCGGGGCGGGAGCGGGGGACCGACACCTCGCCGGCCCATTGACTTTCATTACCAGTGGCGCGTATACGCCGCTGGTAATTCACATGTCAATTATCTCCCCCCTCTGCGTATTCGCCGAGCAGGGAGAGGAGACGCAATCCATAGTTCTCTATGAGAACTGTGGATTACCGTAATGACTTGGATGTATAAAAGCCGTAATTTGCACACTCCGGCGCGTAATTACGGACTGAAATACATCCAGTTTTAAGCCGTGTGAACATGGCCTAAGGCCGTGTTCACACGGCTTATTCATGGCGGTTTTGTGAGCCGTATTGCGCTCGCAAATCGGGGGTGAATAGGGGGGGGGCGGGGGCGGGGCCGGAGCGCGGCAGGGGTGCCGCTCCCCGGCCCCATAGACTTTCATTATCTACGGCGCGTACGCACCGTAAATAATGTGCTTGTCACTTTCTCCCGCCGCGGCAGATTCGCCGAGCGGGGAGGAGCGACGGAATCCACTGTTCTCTATGAGAGCAGTGGATTACCGTAATTACTCAGACGGATTGGCGCCGTACTGCAGCGCAAATCCGGCGCGGAGTACGGCGCCAATCCGCGGACAAATAAGCCGTGTGAACGAGGCCTAAGGGTTAGTGGGGTGGCATCAGTTCAGTTTTTACTGAATTTGGGGAACCTGCACCTTACATTATCCTGAGTAATCACAACCAAAATGTATATAGTTCATTTCATGTTAGGGAGAAAAGAATTATTCATGTATATAATTCATGTAGGGCAGCATAATGGTGTTATTTTCCTTATCCATGTCTCCTCAGTTGGATATAACTTGGCATTACATTCACAAGTATATAACATGTGCAATATGTTGTATGTGTGTATTAGAGGGTTGACATATCCGTAATATGTATCCATAATCCTATCACTGTTGAGTTTTACCAATGTAGAATTAAGATTTGCAGATTGTCCAAAGCCTGCACAGAAGGACGTCAATAAATCCTGATATCTAGAACAGGCAATACTATCGCCAAGTAAATGTAGGATTTGTGTGTAACTTTTAGGCATCTTGTATCATTATAATGACATAGAACAGAGTGCATTAAAGGCAGAGATGTTAGTAGCTGCCACTGTTAAAAGGACATTTCTAACTTTGCTTCATTAGTATTGATGTGCCTCTGGATTACATGAACAGGGCTTGTCTTCATGAGACAACCCCTTCATGTGAAGTCCTGTGAGTTTGCAGGAGGTGTTTGTTTCTACCCGGTTGGCACATGACCACTGCAGCCAGTCATTGGCCTTAGTGGTCACATGCTGAAACATTAAAGGGGTTGTCCTGTAAAAACAAAAATTATATTCCATTGGGGCCAGTGTACCTAGTTATTCCCCGCTGCTGTTGCTCCCAAACTCCCGGCAATTCGCTCCTCTCAACTTTTGGGTTCCCCCAACACAGAGGACAGGCTCTGCTTCATTCACTTATAATGGAGCGTAAGCACCTCCAGCATGTCAGGAGAAGAACCTAGAAGTCAAGGGGTGCGGATTGCCAGCAGCTTGGGACTGACACTGATGAGGGACAGCTCTTATGGGTAAGTATAGCTTTTTTTTTTTACTTTTTTGGACCACCATGGCCCCCAAAGGGGTTGTATCATTTCATTAAATGGTCTTCAGAATAAGGGAACAGTAAAAACAAGTAACTTTTCAATTAGATGTCATTAGCAAAGCTGTCTTGTTATCATAGGATCCCTTATCTTCTGTTTCTGTTTACACTGATATCCAGTGCTGGTCGGATCCCACCTCCTTGCATTTCACTAGCTGAGAGCTCATTTACATTCTTTCAGGCCCTAGATCGACTGTATTCACGGAGCTTGCATTCCTGCCTTTCACTCAAAGTAAAGGACCGGCACATTTTCACTCTGCACAGCCAGAAGGACCAAAATAACAATGCAGAGCTTCTATAATCAGGAAACAGCACAATTGTGTGTCAATCCCTGCCTCTCCTGCATAGAAGGGAGATCTGTGCCGTTTATAGAAAGCTGGATTCAACTGTAACAAATCTCCAGCTGTGAGAGAAGAGATCAGTGCTCAGTCTAGATTGAATGCAGCCTGTGGTATGTATACAGCTCTTACAAAATAAGACTGCATAGGGAGAGACACATGTGGACTCAGAGAGAGGGGGGAGTCTCGGGAGCCAGCATGAACAGTGAAGGGGGGATGATGTCACGTAGCTGGGAGGGGAAGAAACACCCCTGCATTTCTAGAGTTGAAAAGCTGAGAGCAGTATGAATCAGCCGAACTAAAGAAGCGATACATCCCCTTTAACAACAATCATACCACTTAGGGCAATTTTTTAAGTTTTTGAATCATGACAACTTTGATGGAAAAGATCCCAACCATTCATGGTCCCTGATCCAATTGTCTTATAATAAATAGTTTTTATGGATTTGTATGAAAGAATATTGGTGCAGATTATAATATTCTTATTATTACAAACAATGGAGACCTAGTGCCAGTGTAAATAGAGCCTAAGCAGGTGTACAAGCGGTGCACAGTTTACTTGCTGTTCTTTGACAAATCCTTGCACAGTTCTATGTGTATCTTTATCATGGCTCAAGGGCATAAGACAAAAACAAAACAATTAGCAGCAGGGCCAGCAGTAATCCTTGGGCTGTCCTAGACTGAAAAATAAGATTTTTCATTGCCATTCTATCCCTGTAGAGACTGAGGTGCCCAAATTTCAGATAAAGATTAATAGAGGTCTGTCACGATTTCAATGTTTATCCATAGCGTAACTCTGATATAAATGTTCTGTTCCTCTGATATAAATATTGAGCTGGAGAGAGCATTATACTCAAACATACCTGGCGACTACATAGGGAAATGAAATAAAATGCACTTTATCATTACTATGTTCTGCATTCTCATTAATCATGTTCTTCAAGGTACTTTATTGTAGCATAGCCGAAAGTGAGGTAAGGAAACATTTAGCAGAAGGTATTTCCACACAGCAAAAGTCACACTGTATACTTTGTATAACCATCTCACTGATTAAAACACAATGAACGAGCGGTTTAAACTTTAATTAACACTTTGAACCTCTATTAATTGGGGTTATGAAGTGCAAGTTAGTAAGTCTTCTTGATCAGATTCATACTAAAGACAATATATGATGTAAAGCTAAATGTGAGGAAATTAGGAGGGTGGCATTTCTTACCTTAAAGGGACCTGTAAGCACACCTTGTACTATACATTTTTACTATGTCTACTATGATTATAAGAAAATAGGGATACAAAGGTGATATGCTTTCCCAGGACAGCAATTTCCCTGCAGCATTTGCGTACTCTTGAGTAGGCAGTTGCATCGGCCACGTGAAATATGGGGTAGAAGCTAATAAGGATATAGCATGTAATGTGTAATACAGCAGGGTATCAAATGACAGACTTTGATAAAGGGGTTTTGCCACAATCTCATTTCATACCTCCTGTATCCAGCTCTTCAGCTCTTTGTGCTCAGAAGGAGGCGTGTGTGATTTGTTTGAATTGCATATCATGTGACCCAACAGGATGACATCACCAGGCCTTTCCTCTCTGTAGTCAAAGAAAGGTCTATTTATATAAAGCATTGTGAGTAGCTCAGAGGTAAAGTTTTCGCCTCCAGGCACAAGGGTCCTAGGTTCAAATCCCTGCAAGAACCAAACCTGTTTGTTTTGTTTTTTTCTCCTTATCAATGCACAAATCTCATTGAGGTTTCTTTTGTATTTATTTGCATTGTTTGACTAATTACTAAGGCGTACAGAGGATGGGAGTAGAATGACAGCACCTGGGGTTTGACCTCTCAGTAGCTGGATAAGTGATGTCTGAGCATGTCTGACCAGGACTGAGGAGCTCTCAGCCCTGGTCGTATCCCCCGGAGACGAGCTGTAACCAATGAATCACTAAAGGAGCAGCTAAAACAAAAACGGTGCAGAATTTTTAATAATAATGAATAGTGCAAATGTTTGTTATTTCATTTGCAAGCTTCCCACGTAAATTTTACCTTGTGGCAAAACCCCCTTTTTTTTTTTTTTTGTAATAACATTTTATTGAGAGAAATTAATACATACATCCTAAAAATAAAAACCATCTTTTCAATTAAAAAAACTTGGGGCCCTACAAACGGCTAAGCTATACAATGTCTTTTCTATTATATGGCGGGCCCCTCTTTTGATAAAATATTTTTTTTTCTCTCCCCCCTTCTTTTCATCACATTTTCTCCTACCATACTTTAACCTTTAAAACCCCTTAACTCTGTTAATCCCCCTCCCAAAGGGGTTTCCCAAAATTTCTCTCCCCCCCCCTTACTACCCTTAAACCCCCTAGCCCCCTGGGGTTCCCCACCAATTGTTCTGCTAAGTAATATGTGATACCTAAATGGCTCTTTTGTTTCCTTTATTTTCCTGATCCCAAAGGTGTCTGAAATAAAGTGTTTCCTTTTTATAAAAAAAACCCATCTGTCGCCCTTTCTTTGTTACTTCGGCACCCAAAATTTTCTCCATAAAGAATAATTGTTCATGGTGTTCACCACCTCTCCCCTGTCGGTGTGATTTTTCAAACCCATGCTAATATAATTTTTTTTGCCTACCAGAAGAGCAGATAAACCCCTTTATGTTTACAAACTCCATCCCCCCCCCGGGGATGGGGCGTAGACAATGAAACGACAGCTTTGTGGTGTCAATGAAAAGTTAAGTTCCCCACACCGGGATATATTTTTCCAACCACTTCCTTTCCCAGAAGTCCCGTTTTATCTGCTTTCCCCAAATACAGTGCAATAGCCCTTTTGTTAGGTCACCTTGGGGGCTTTTGCAAATAATCATTTTTTTATTTCCCTGAAAAGGGTAAATTGAACGCAATATCGCCCTTGCGCCAATCTAAAAAGCCCCCTCTCCACTGTTCACTTATTGTAGCTCCCCTTACTGCCTCCATACCTTCACTATTTTCTCTTTTATTTCATTGTCTCCCGCTCCTTTTCCCCCTTTTCCCGAAGCCCTTGGACCCCCGTGATTGATGTCCAGCCTGAAAATTACCGTATACTTTAAAAGAGTCCTGGCCCCCCGCCGTTTTAAATCTAAGTCGAATCCCTCAGGCTTTTTAAAGTTGCTCAACATTTGTATTTGGTCCTTAGAAAACTCCAACCTAAAAATGGGGAGAACTTGTTTATCCCCATTGAACTTGCCCCTCACTTCACCCCAAGTCATAAGGGCCCCGATAATCCCGAAATTAATACCTAAGTTTTTAATTCCTTTTTTTTACCCCTCAAAGAGTTGCTCTCTCTCCCCCCCGTAAATTCCGGTAGGCCCACGGGGCATGAATTTGGGAGAAAAATCGGTCTTCCAAACATTTTTTGAGTGAACGCCATGCACCAATTTTCCCCTTAAACACTAGATTATTTTTCCTATCTCGGGTTCCCCACCATACAGAGTGTAAGCAATGCCTCAAATCCCAGGGTGCGCCAACGGGCCCTCTATTTCCAGGTTGGAGAAAAAATCTGCCCCCATGCCCCCAACTGCACATGTCCCAAATTTTGGCCGCCAATTGTTTTTGATACAGTACCCCCCCCCCCTGCCTATCCAGTGACAGCTTCCATTTTGCTATTCGGCTTTCTTACCCCCCCAAAATTAACCGAGAAAGTCCCCTTCAATTTATTGACACCCTTGTGCTTCAATAGCACTGGAATATTCTGAGGGGGTAAATAATCGGGAAAAGCTACCATCTTATTAAAATTATTTGGGTCCATGGAAAAACAGGGGAGCCCCTTCCACCCCTCCAATTCCTCTATAATTTTTGATGAGGGGGTTGAAGTTCAAATTTGTAAATCAGGACACCTACACCATTTTGACACCCAGATAAGTCAAATCGAGGACATAACTTTCCCCTAGTTTTGTCATCCCCCTCAACCCCTTTCCCCTAACACTAGCAACTGACCTTATCCCGGTTTCCTTTATACCCTGAAAAGGACCAAAAGTTAAAGAAATTTTGACAACCCCCCTACCTGGTCTTTTGGGGGTTGTCCAAAAAATAAACAGGTCGTCCCAAAGCAGAATAATTTGTTTTTCTCCCCACCTGTACCCCCTTAACAGCTCCGATTTGCGAAAGTAAAGTGCCGGGGTTCTAAGATATTAAATAAAACGGGGATAGTGGACACCCCTGTCTCGTGCCTTTCTGAACCTAATGGGCTCTGAAGAAGCCAGGTGTGTTCAACCTGCCTTTGGGGGACCTATAAAAACCCGCCGACAAAAAGGATCGAAAATTAAACCCGCTACCCCCTTTGCCCAAAACCCAGATTTAACCTTTCCCCCAATTTATTTATCAAAACCCTTTTTTGGGGCATTCCCAAAAGAATCCTGGACTTTTTTGGGGCTCGTAATTTTTTCCACGCTATCTGGCTTCATCAAAGAGGGATGTTTTTGCCCCCCTGAACCCCCTTTGATGAACCCCATCTGGTGTCCCCCCCCCCAAACCTGGGAAAAAAATTCCCGCCACCCGGTTAGTGTCATTGGACAGCTTAAGTCCTGATTTATGGGGCGTATACTCTGGTAAACAAAGATTTCTTTGCTTGACAAGACCTTAATGTATGCTGTTGCCAAGAAGCATTGCCAAAACCCCTATATCTATTAAAAACCCCTTTAAGCAGGGTGTACCCCCCCTCTTTTAGGATCTTTGAAGCTCCCGACAATCCATGGGCCCGGGGGCTTTTTGTTTGGGAATACCAAATGCGATATTTTTTCTTTGGACTGGCATTTACCCTCTAGATCCTCCCTAGTTAAATAGGGGAAGGTAATCCCATCCAGAAATTCCTCCCCCTTTTCCCTTTTATACAAAGGCTGGTGTAAAGGGGAGAATAGTACCTCTGCAAGAATCATTCACCTTTTTTTGGGTCGGTTTCACTTCCCCCCCTCCCCCTCAGTCCCCTAATATTAAAATACCTCGTCTCCCTCTAGCCAAGTTTTTCCATCATTTGCCCCATTTATTTTCCAAACTTAAGAGGTCCAGTTTAAAAAGTTCCCCAAATAGAACTCCCCTCTCCCCCGTTTTTTAAATTAAACCTTCTTGGCCATGTTCCCTCTGTCCTTTTTCTCCTCAGTTGAATTCTGTAGAATTTGTATAAGTCTTTTTCAGGGGGATGCCGCGGTCCAAACCTTTCATGGGGTTTCTTTTTTGGGTGCTACATCGCCATTATGCTCTCTCAGGACGGTTTTGCTGCTCCCAGAAAACAAATGAGGAGATCCTTATAATTTACCCCAACTAAACTCTCCACCATTCCTTATCAAGTCAAAATTATGTCAGTTGCCCGACCGAGGGGAATCTCCAAAGATGTCTGTTTCCCCCCGTAATATCTTCTAATGTCCATACTAAAGGGGAATGATCAATATGACCATATCCCCTTTTTGTTTTTTCCACCCTCCCCAAAAACGATGGGCTCACCAACAGGTATCAATTTGGACCACACTGTTATGAGTGTGAAAAGTTGAAACTGCCCCTCTGGGGGAAGAACTCGCCAGTATCCTTGAGTCCCGTGTGTTCGCATAATTTTTCCCCAAAAACCTGTCCCCCATCTTCCCCCCTTGGGCCCCGCACCTTCCCGTCTATCTTTTAAAGGGTGTGCCCACAATTGAAGCCCCCCCCCCCTATTTAAAATTTGGGTTTTCATCACAGGAATTTTTGATAATACCCTCGAAAAAGCCCTTTTCCTTTATTGGGCAAGTGTTATTACCTTAGTCCCCCCCCCGGGGTGTCCAGTACTAATTGGATCCACCCCCTTCCCCATCCCGTTCTTTGGGTATTATTCTGCACGCTAAATTCCTGTTGTTAGAATAGAACCCCGCTTTCCCTTGCATGCCGGTGACCCCCCAACCTCTCCTCCCAAGTTTCTGGGTGGGACAAAGTCTGGCTTTTTAATGGTCTTTGTAACAACAATGTCCGTTTGGCCTTTCAAGTGTCTCAGACCATCGATGTTTTTTGGGGTGATCGTAGCCCCCTTTAATTCCAACTTAAATTCTCATAATTGAGTACTACACCCATAAATAAATTTAAACCCGAAGAGGAGAAGTAGGCACATCAAAACATCAAAAAACCCTGCCCCCCTTAAAATAATGACTTTCCTTTTTCGTGCTTTTTGGAAGGAAAAACAACCGCTTTCCTGCCCCCCCCATTCTTTTCCCCTTTGGGGGGGATAAACCACCCCTCACCCCTAACCCCCCCCTGAAATTATATGGAAACATCCCTTTCATCCCTCCCCGCTCCAAAGAGGCCCCCCGGCCACAAGACTCAGTCCCTAAAGTCCTTGGAGTTCCCCCCTTTTTGTCCCATTTTTTTTCCTCTTTGTCACTCCCCCCCTATCCACCCCCCCCCTCTCCAAACCTCAGGTGGGGAAACATCGACCCCGTCCCGATCAGTCCAATCAGCCTATGGTATTCGGTCAGGGGGTTTTGGGAAAACTCCCCCCTGTACTGGTCCCCCGCTTGTTTTGTCTGCTCTGGGTTTTGTGTCGGCATCTGCTGAGTTGAGCAGGTGCTCCTCTTGTTGCTGTGATGAGCTCCCCTGCCTCCGATCCCCTCCACATTCCCCCCTTTCCTCCCCCCGGGGATTTGTAGAGCTAGTTTTCCATTGTGGGAAAGATCTTCAGTGTTGGGGTATTTAGAATAAAGCGAATCTGCTTCTTTACTAATGAAGAGCAAAAAGTCCTATACTGGTTCTTTTTCCCCATTCTGCAGTAAATTTCAAACACATAATTTTTCTCCTTTTTTGCGTCGCTTTGGTTTTTTTTCTCCTGTATGCTTGGGGCAAAAAAGTTTTTTCAGCAAAAATCCAGGGATTTGACAATAACCTCTGGGGCTTTCCCCCCCGGATGAATCGGTTGAGGGGGGGGCCATTCTAGCGCCCTCTCCCCTTTCAGCTCCCTTTTTTAGGCCCAAAAGGAAGGAAATCAACAGGCACATTTGTGCCAAGTCCCCCGGTTTTTAAAAGTTTTTGGGGGACTCCCATCCCTTAATTGTTTTTTTCTCGACCCGATTTCTAGTCCTCTACCTTTTCTTTCAAAACCACATTCTTTTTTTATCAATTTTTGCATATTTCTCTTGGGTCCCCATTATTTTTACTTCCACACAGCTCACCCCTTTTCTCCAATTCGTTATTTGAGAGGAGTGTGCAAAACCTTGATGAACTTAACAGGGGAGCTGGAGGAGAGAACAGATGCAGAACTTGGAGGGATTTTGCTTCCCCGCGCTGCAGAATTCCTGGGGCAATAAATCTGCCACTTTTGCTGCCCTGGCGTTGCACTGCGCTCCTAATTGGGGATCATTTCCTCGCCTTTCCCACTCCCCCTCTGAACAGGGGCTCCCGCGCTGTAGCTTATGGAGCGGCCGTGCGTTTTGGCTGGGGTTTTTTTGGGCGCCATCTTGGGGGCGCCATGCTGCTTCCCTGTAGCGGGGGTTGTATATAAATTTCCCTCCCCCCCAATGTGGAATCCTCGGGTTTACTCACCCGGAAATCCCCTTTTCCTTTTGGCATGAAAGTGCCCTTTCCCGTGGCTGTCAGTGCGGGGGAAAAAAGTATTTCAGGAGGAGCGGGGCCGGAGCTCTCTTCCTCAGCCTCCGCTCATGCACGCGCCGGAACCGGAAGTCGGCAATACCCCTTTAAGTGTACAGTGTATATTGGAAATTAAAGGGGTTGTCCACTTTGTATTTTTTTTATTTATTATTTATGTTGTAGGAATAATTTTCAAAGATTCTGCTCCTGCACCTCTGTTATATACATGCAGTAGGACGATATGTAGCATTTAAAAAAAGGTACAGCCTACATTCATACCCATTGTAATGGTTTCCATGGAGTAACTGTATGGATAAAATATGGTGTCAGTCATGTGACCTTCTGACATTCACTGTTCTGTTGTTGCTTATGATGGATCACACTCAGAGGGTGTATTCAGGCACTTCTGTCATCACTGGGGGCCACTGTAAGATCCACATACAGAGTAAACTCTTCTTTCCAGTGTCTCCAAGTCTGTCATAGATTGTAAGAAGTGACATCCAGGCTCTGAGGAGGTTTCAGTCCAGTCTCCATTTTGTAGTAATGACAGGGAATGTATACTTACAGTTACTGTAATTCTCTGTACAGTTCTAGTCTCACACAAGCTCTGAGGATTTGCAGGTGGGTTCTTCAATGGTTCTGTGCCCAGCTGCCAACATGTTGCTCATGTTGGATCACACTCAGAGGATGTCATCAGGCACTTTATTACATGAGGTGTTATCTGCCATTACACATGTATCTGATCAGGTCCCTGACCACTAAACAAGTTGCAATGTCATCGTAGTCCACATATACATGTAGTGAGACCCCTAAAGGCCATACAGCAAATAACATATTGCTACATTAATTTAGCAGCAGAGTGACTTGACATGGAGTAACTGAATAGGAATAATGATGGAATAATTATTATTTACAGTATCCCTCCACTGTGTCATATGACTCTTTAGTGTTACAAGGTCTCAGTTGTGAATGAGAAGCACGTTTGTTAAATTTGGTGTTATCGTTCTCACATTCTCTCATACTGGTCAATGAAAGTTCAACATGGTATCTCATGGCAACGAACTGTCTAAGGATCTGAAAAAAAGAAATGTTGCTCTATATAAAGATGGCTATAACAAGATTGCCAACACAATGAAACTGAGCTGCAGCACGGTGGCCAAAACCATACAGCGGTTTAACAAGACAGGTTCCACTCAGGAAAGGCCTTGACAAGGCCTCGTCCAAAGAATTTGAGTGTATGTGCTTAGCGTCATATCCAAAGATTGGCTTTTCAAAATACGCAAATGAGTGTTGCCAGTATTGCTGCAGAGGTTAAAAGGGTGAGGAGTCAGTCTGTCAGTGCTCAGACCATTTGGCGCACACTGCATCAAATTGGTCTACATGGCTGTCTTCCCAGATGGAAGCCTCTTCTGAAGATGATTCACAAGTAAACCCGCAAACAGTTTGCTGAAGACAAGCAGACTAAGGACATGGATTACTGGAACCATATCCTGTGGTCTGATGAGACCTCGATAAACTTATTTGGTTTAGATGGTATCAAGCATGTGTGGCAGCAAACAGGTGAGGAGTACAAAGACAGGTGTGTCCTGCCTATGGTTAAGCATGGTGGTGGGATTGTAATGGTTTGGGGCTGCATGAGTGCTGCCAGCTGTGGGAAGCTACAGTTTATTGAGGGAACCATGAATGTCACCATCTACTGTGACATACTGAAGCAGACCATCATCCCCTCCCTTTGGAAACTGGGCTCTAGGGTAATATTCCAACATGATAATGACCCCAAACACATCTCCAAGATGACCACTGCCTTGCTAAAGAAAATGAAGTTAAAAGTGCTGGATTGGCCAAGCATGTCTCCAGACCTAAACACTATCAAGCATCTGAGGGGCATCCTCAAATAAAAGATGGAGGAGCACATTATTTATTATACAACATTTAAATATATGAAATAACACTATAAAACATTATGTACAAACAGAACAGGTTCGCTTCACCCTTACTTGGTTCTGAGGTCTCCCTTGGTTAGGTAATCATCTCAAGGCGTAGTTTCTAAGGCGTGGTAAAAGTGAAGAGCCCGGAGTGAGCCCACGGATTCCAATGGGCTTTACAGCCAGTATTCAAAGAATAGAGATGTTCTCCAGCTCCTTCATATTAAACTTTATTTCAAAAAGGATTAAAATTCCATGATGGTGTGCAAAATTCTCTTACGCGTTTCGGGTGTTTCAACCCTTAATCATAGCTATGATTAAGGGTTGAAATACCTGAAACGCGTAAGCGAATTTTGCACACCATCATGGAATTTTAATCCTTTTTGAAATAAAGTTTAATATGAAGGAGCTGGAGAATTTCTCTATTCTATAAAACATTATATAAAACCTGAAATAAATATGTTTCAGATAAGTTAAACATGCTGGGAGGGTGCATCAACCCATCTCCCAGCATCTGGAATCTATACTTTGTTTCAAGCTTCACTATAATCCTTTGGTTGCAATCACTTCACCAGAGGGCAACAACTTCTATGCATCATGCACCGCTTTGTGATAACTCCTAAGACCCAGAATTATTACCAGAAGGCCTAATCCCAAACCGCTCCCATTTATTAATTTCAATCTGTATGTCTTGCAGATTGCCCCCAAGGACTCATATTTAAAGGAAAAATAGCACAAACAGGATACAGTGCTAACCACTAAACTGCTTGTTACCAACTGTTAGCACCTTTACCAATTATAAGCCCTAGTCTCTGCCCACCCCTTGCTCATTAGGCTATTCCTACTTTGCTAAAGAACCCATTAACACCAATTTAAATGTCATCATCCCAACTTTAACCCCTTATAAATCTACTGTACATAACCTCTTTTTTCCATAAATCCCATCATGCTTGCCACACTACATTAGGGTCCCCCCCACCACCACCACATGGCTCTTGTTTTTAAGGTACAAAAAATTAAGACCTGATTATTTGCAGTGAGGTACCACATTTAAGTCTCATGGTTGGAGCTTGTGCAATATATATTTTATATAGTACATGGGTGCCTTACAGGAGTTGCCAACTTAAGTTTTTTATTTTATTTTTATTATACTGGTGCCCACTTAAAACAAAAAAGGTTATACTCACCGTTTCCCACACTTTGGATCCAGTGGTTCGCCGTCCGGTATTTTATCTTCTTGCTTCTACCACTACTGGAATCACTGATTGGCTGCAGCCGTCACGTGCCACTGCCTAACTTCACTATTCCCAAAGCTCACTTCCAGATGGTGATGCCAGGTAGTGGCACATGATCATCCCCACTAGGTTGATGTCATTCAGAAAACAGAAAACTGGCGAAGATGGAGAACAGTGCAGCAAAAGATCTGAGGCAAGGGGAGAGGTGAGTAAAAAAATTTTTATTTGAATTATTTTAAAGTAAAAAAAATTAAGTGGGCAACCCCTTTAAATTGTACTTTTTCCATTTGCACGTACTCTAGTGATGCTAATTCTCTAGTCTTGAAATTTCCAGCCACAATTACCACTTCTACACTTTTGAAGTGTAGAATTATGCACTGCATGTTAAAGGGAATCTATCAACATTCTTTTTTTTACTAATTAACAAGATTCTGATACATATTCTTTTCTTCTTAGTCATTTTTATTTTTTGATTTTAGGTTCTCAATTCTGTTGCCTGTATTTGATTTTGGGGTTGATCACCTATCTGAGCTGCTTTTAAAAACATTTAGTGAGATGCTTTACAGCAGCTACATAGACATTAGGGTAATGACTTTTTAACCTTTTTGAAAATGCTAATTATCCGGATGTTGCATTTGATGAACTTTTGTCTATATGTTAGTTTTCTGGTGTTGTTTTGTTATTTTCATTGAAAAACTTCCCGCACCCATTGTAATTTCACTTTTGTCCTATAGCGAAGTGAAAAATCATAGTACTTCATGATGTAAAGCATAAAAATCCTATAAATATGAAATATATAAATATATGTAATCTTTATTTATAAATAATAAATATATAACATATATAAAATATTAAAAAAAGTAAAATATGTAAAAATTCGGGTATTTTTTTGAACTATGTGAAACATATAATTTATACCATATGGAGGAAAAATGGACTCAATTGAAATGGCGTAAATTGCCCACACTTCATAGTGCCAGGTGGAATTCATGGGAATCTTTGCATTGACCACAATGGAGAGATCGGCTTAAACCTACTTGTGACTTCAGTGTTAATACATTGGCATGGCATGGCCAGGGCATGGTTTTCAAAGCAGCACTATTCAGCTGCAAGCTGCTATTTCCAATTTGAGGTGTCCTAAGGCTTTAAAATGTTTTTTTTTTTAAAAAAAACATTTGTCATTTATTGTGTGATATCTACATATGCAAATAAAGGCTTTGTACAATTGTCAAGTTTTTTTTATACATCACCCTAATTCAATAGATCTACAGGTGCAGATTTCACATTATGATAGTTGTTTTTGAGTGTTTTAGACCAATATATTTCATATTTATATTTTTGTTATGCTTTACATCTTGAAGTACTATGATTTTTCATTTTGCTATAGGGCAAAAGTGAAATTACAATGGGTGCAGTAGGTTTTCAATGAAAATAACAACAGAACATCAGAAAACTAACAAAAACTAACAAAAGTTCATCAAATGCAACATCAAGATAATAACAATTTTTAAAAAGGTTATAACCCTAGTGGACATGTAGGTGCCAGTGAGCAGGAGCAGACCAATAGACTTGTATAGAATTTTTTTTAAATATGCTCTGTGACTCTGGATGAAGCCAGGGTGCAGGGAAGGAGAGAGCTGGAGCTGTGACTATCTCTTATTGTGAATGGTAGATCCTGTGTTATCTATAAACGTTGGTGTCACCTGTGCTGAAAATGTGAAGACTGCTGAAAAGTTTTCTCTATAGAACAGGAAGCGTGAGATTATTATTAGATCTAATGGCCAAAGTAAAAACCGCCGGATTTCAGGATTTAAAAAAATATATATTTATATGGAAAATTTAAAAAAAAACCATAACCAAACATTTTCAAAAATTGTGTTTAACATAAAAACATCAGATAAACAATAGGTAATTTTCCCATTAAACTTAGTTGTTAAACATTTAATATATGGTTATCCTTCAGAGTAAGACCTGCTCCATGAAGGAGTAATCTACGTTGGCTAATAGAAGAAAGTACTGAGAAGAGAGTCACCCACCATTAGGTCAGTGTAGTGTAGAGGCCTTTTGGACAGTGGTTATCAGATGTCACTGGCTGATTGTGTAAGCTGGTTATATGTGTTGGTTAACATTTTACTTGTAGTTCTGTGCATGAGGCCTAAATACGAGTCTAGAAAAACATAGACCCATTCATCAACCTCTTCTGTTAATTACATGATCAGTGTTGCTCTCTAGATTTGGGTCAAAGTCAAAACTAACTGGAATACCAGCACTTTGATACAGATCAACCAGAACCAAATTTTGGCATAAATCACAAAAAAGTAAAACCATAGCCTAATGCAACAGAGATCTCGAAGTGATGTCAGAGTGGAAGTGATGTTGTACGAATGGTGCCGCTGTAGCCAGAAGTCATGCGGAGAGGTCAGTTAACCCTAAAAAGGTCCTAAAAGCCTTCCCTTATCC
Organism: Phyllomedusa bahiana; assembly: GCA_025379985.1. Taxonomy (NCBI): domain Eukaryota; kingdom Metazoa; phylum Chordata; class Amphibia; order Anura; family Hylidae; genus Phyllomedusa; species Phyllomedusa bahiana. The sequence goes on along the minus strand of JAODAL010019458.1, from coordinate 6,904 downwards.
CTAACCTCATGGATAAGGTTGGGTTAGGCTTAGGGCATGGAACAGAGTAAATAAATTCCAAATTCCATTGATCCAGTTTCGAACAACACTAGATATAACTATAACTATTGTTACTATTAGGTAGGTGCACAGAGATTGCTTTGGCAATTCACAGTATTTTTATTACCACACAATCTAATTACAGACAGTAATAATACCATGCAAAATGACATGTCACTTTCATTATTTCTTTATCCTTAATGATTATTATTCCATAATAATTATAAAACGCCTACAGAATGTTTCACATTGACATTGTTCAACTTGCATTGCTCAAATTGCCAATTTGTAATGTGAAATATTTGGTTTCATTTACCAGTAAATAATGACTTTAACGCCGTTCCATCAGATTTAATGGATTGGTTTGTTTCGTAGCCACGTAAACATAGGTCAGAGGTCGTATATCTCTAATTCTCTCTCCACCAGTGCCAGCCCTAGTTGACCCATATAAATCACATATTTTCCAGTCGCTACATAAGTTCTGCTTTACGCTCTTCTTGCAATTTGCTCCCTAATTATGCCATCATTCTTGTAGGTACATGAAATAAGAATATCCCAGAACAGGCGTGATTGGTGTTCATTATCCTGTCACTGTGCTTAGATCACAAACAGATTACAGTAAAAGCACAGCCCACACACTTTCCCGTTTTGTATTTGGCTTATAGCTTTATGAGCAGTGCCCTTTATTTTTCTTTGTCTCTTAAGATACCTCTGCCCATCTCCATTTCTTTCTACTGCATGTTTTTCACCTCTTCCTCCGTATTTCTATCATTCACTTCAAACCATTCAAGTTGATGGCATCTGCTTGAAAGGGAGACGAGGAAAAACACTATACTTTTAAGATCGATAATGGCTTCTTTGCCACTAGTGCTGCCAGTACTTTATAATTCTGTTTTATCTCTTTCCTGCATATATAAACCACGAGAGGAGGGGCTGTGAAGGGGAGTAAAGGGCGAGATAGAAAACTGAAGTCCATGGAGAGAGAATGACTGTGCTAACTGGATTGGAGCGATTTGCTTTGCTTTGCTAAGAAAGCCCCATCTCTCATGTCCGTCTGGTAGAAGACAGAAGTCCTATCATCTTACTATGAGTCGTTACTGTTATCTCATTATTAGACTGAAGACTTTTTTGTTGTATGGAACCTTTTTTATAAATTACACAAGGAACCCCTAGTTATTATCTCAGACCTGTGACTGGAGATATTATACTACCTGAAACGTCTTTCAATCGATACTGTTTTAATTAGTATCATTATTAATTCATATATGTCAGGGATGAACCAGATGAAATTTATCAAAATTTAGGTGAAGGAGATTGTGAATGAAAACGACAGACAAAAAAAAAATTCCTTATTGACTTCAGTTTAGACTCATCTTCCCCTTTCTCCTAATCTGCATCAGATCACACTTTAATTTCCAAATGAGGCCTTAACCTGTATACATTTTTTCTCTTTTTTTGCTTTCCCTTCATTCCATCCCTAATGTGTCTAACCTGTCTCTACGTCTTATTTCCTTGTTGTCGGACCATTCATTTGAAACCTACATTTAAGCTAGAACGTGACTTGGTGTTTTTTTTTTCCAGAGATGACCATTATTACAGAGTTGTCTCCATTATGTAGGTTGTAGCGATCTCCAAATGGAGAAACTATATGTGGAATTTTAAGTGGCGCTATGCACTTGACTATTTATCAGAGATCAAATAAACAAAGTGCTGCGCTATAGGGTGAAGGATTAAAACATTTATTGGCTACCACAATTACAGTAAAAAGCATAAAATGGTCAGAAACGAGCTGTGCATTTCGCATGAACCCCAGTCATGCTTTCTCAGGTGTGCTGCGTGTTTGGATACGTTTTCTGTGAAGTAGAAACGCACCCTATAGTTTTAAATACTGTGTCTGATCCTTAAGACGGATCAAGAATTGACATGTCAATTCTTTGGTTGGATCCGTTTTACGCCTCCAAAATGCCTCTGAACGACGATATGAGTTTTACATTGCTTTCAATGTAAAATCACACGGAACATTATTGAATACATTTTGGAGTCTGTTTGTTGGTACGTAAAATGTAACCGAAAACGTATTCAAAAACGCCGTGTGAACATACCCATTAGAGATGGGCGAATTTCCCGAAATTCGGTTCGTTCACTTCGCCGACTTTCTCGACAAAAAATAACTTCGTTCCGAATTACTTCGGGACGAATAATGTTAAAAAACAGCTATGTCCAGGCTGCACAGAGCCTGCAGGGTGCTGTAGAACATTGTGACATGCTTAAATATGCAGAGGGAGCTTGGTTTGGTCTTCATACAATGTTGTGTTTTAGTATGACACGCAGATGACTGCCGCCGCTCTTAGAATCGCTTCACTCTAAATTTCCCCGGGGGCATTAAGGGGCAAAAAATGCCCAAAAAAAACTGAAAGGGGGAATGTAGCCTGATAAAGTCATGGAGCGCCAGCTGGAAAAAACAAGCTGAGGGCTCAGGTGGCAAACAGGGGACAGAGTGGGAGGTGACGGCGAAGCCAAAGCAGATGGGGTCAGAGAGGGAAAAAGGGGACTTTTGGGAGGTGGAAAAAAACAGGGTGGCACAGAGGGGCACAATGACCCCGGGTTAGGTTACGGCGCAGCCACAGCCAGCTGAGGTCGACAGTGCACAATGACTTCTAGGGGGGTGGAAAAAAAAAAAGGAGTAGGCCACAGGTGGCACAATGACACAGTGTGGGGTCAGGGCAGCAGCAGCAGAGGCAGCAATGGACAATGAATTCGGGGTTCAAAAACGGGGTAGGCCAGAGATTGGGCAATGACACAGTGTTAGGTCACGGCCGCACCCCCAGCAGCGAAAGAGGTAGACTGGCCCAAAAATGAACCCCAGTGTGTAGGTCAGGGCAGCGCCAAGAGCAGCATGAGGTCAGACGTGGAAAAGGGACAGTGTGAGGTCACAGCGCCCCCACAGCAGCAGCATGAGGTCAGACAGTGGCACAATTACATTCTTGGGTGGAAAAAAACACGGTAGGCCCGAGTGGGAAATGACACATGTGTAGGTCACGGCACAGCCACAGCAGAGCTGAGGTAGAAGTGGCACAATGACACAGTGTGTAGTCAGGGGCAGCAGCCACACGCAGCATGAGGTAGACAAGGGGCAAATGCCACAGTGTGTAGGAACGGCAGCAGCCACAGCGAAAAGAAATGGGGTTTCAACAGGGCACAATGACGGGGTGGATTCATGCCAGCAACAACAGCAGCAATGGGGTCAGACAGTGGCCAAAATTTAATTTGGAGGTGCAAAAAAGAGTAGGAAGGATTGGGAAAGGGACAAGGTGTGGTCATGGCAGCGCCACAGCAGCAGCATGAGGTCAGACGGGGCACAATGACAGAGTGTGTGGGTCACGGCAGAAAACCACAGCACATGAGGTCAGACAGGGGCAAAATGACACAGTGTGTAGGTCACGGCAGCCCACAGCAGCAGCATGAGGTCAGCATGGCAAAATGCAAGTGTTAGGCACGGCGCACCACAGCAGCAGATGAGGTCAACGGGTGGCACAATGACACAGGTGTAGTCACGGCGCACCACAGCCAGGGGGTCAGACAGGGGCAATGACAAGTGTAAGTCAAGGCGCACCCAAAAAGCACAGCATGAGGTAAGACGGGGCAAATGACACATGTGTAGGTCACGGCAGCAGCAGCATGAGGTCAACAGTGGCACAATGACACGTGTGGATGTCATGGCCCCAGCAAAACAGCAGCTGGGGTCAGACAGGGGCACAATGACATTCGGGAGGGGCAAAAACGTAGTGGGCCAAGATTGGGCAGGGGACACGGGGGTGTAGGTCACGGCAGCAGCCACAGCAGCCATTGGTCAGACGTGGCACAATGACACAGTGTGTAGGTCACAGAGCGCCACGCAACAGCATAGGTCAGACATGGCACAATGACACAGTGTGTAGTTCCGGCAGAGCCACAGCAGGGCTGGGGTCAGACATGGACAATGCCAGTGTGTGGTCAGGGCGCAGCAGCATGAGGTCAGGCTGGCAAAATGACATTTAAAGGTGGCAAAAACGGGAGTGGGCCACAGAGTGGGACAATGAACAGTGTGAGGTCACGGCAGAGCCACAGCGCAGCATGAGGTCAGGCGTGCACAATGAATTCGGAGGTGGAAAAAAACAGGGGTAGGCCACGAGTGGGACAATGAAAAGTGTGGAGGTCACGGAGCACCCACAGCACAGCATGGGGTCAACAGGGGCAAAAAATGACAAGTGTGGGGCACGGCGCAGCCACAGCAGCAGCATGAGGTCAGACGTGGCCCAATACACAGTGTGTAGGTCACGGTACAGCCACGCAGCAGCATGGGGTCAGACTAGGCACAATGAAAGTGGTAGGCACGGCAGCACACAGCAGCAGCATGAGGTAAACGGGCACAATGACACAGTGTTAGGTACGGCGCACCCACAGGCAGAATGAGGTCGGGACTTGGACAATACACAGTGTGTAGGCACGGCAGCAGCCACAGCAGCAGCATGGGTCAGGCAGTGGCACAAATCACATTCGGGAGGTGGAAAAAAACAGGGTAGGCCACAGAGTGGGACAATGACAAAAGGGGGTGGAGTCAGGGCAGCCCCAAAGCACCCAGAGGTCAGACAGTGCACAAGACACGTGTGGAGGTCAGGCAGCAGCCACGCACCTGAGGCAGGCAGGGGCACAATGACTTTGGAGGTGGCAAAAACAGGAGAAAGGCCACAAGGGGAAAAATGAACAGTGTGGAGGCACGGCAGCACCACAAAAACAGCATGAGGTCAGACGGGGACAATGACACGTGTGTAGGTCGGGGAGCAGCAGCATGAGGTCAAAAGTGGCACAAAGACATTCTGGAGGGGCAAAACTTTTAGAGGGCCACAGAGTGGCAAAATGAAGAGAGGGGAGGTGACGGCGGCAGCAGCAGGGGTCAGACAGTGGCACAATCCTTTGGGAGGTGGAAAAAACGGGAAAGGCCACAGAGTGCACAAGACACGTGGGTAGGTCACGGCAGCCCCCCAAAGCCCCAATGAGGTAGACAGTGGCACAATGAACAGTGTGTAGGTCAGGCAGCAGCCACAGCAGCACATAGGTCGGGCAGTGGCAAAATCCATTTGGAGGTGGAAAAAAACAGGAGAGGCCACAGAGTGGGACAATGACACGTGTGGAGGTCCAGCAGCACCACAGCAGCAGATGAGGTAAACGTGGCACAAGACACAGTGTGGAGGTCCGGAGCAGCCACAGCAGCAGCATGGGTCAGCAGTGGCACAATGACATTCTGGAGGGGCAAAAACAGGGTAGGCCACAGAGTGGGACAATGACACAGTGTGGGGGTACGGCCGCACCCAGCAGAGCTGGGTAGACAGTGGGCAAAATGACACAGTGTGTAGGTCAGGCGCAGCAGCATGAGGCAGACATGGCACAAGACATTCTGGAGGTGGAAAAAACAATATGGCAAAGGTGGCACAATGAAAAAGGGAGGGACGGCGGCGCGGGGAGGTCAGACAGTGGCACAATCACTTTTGGGAGGTGGAAAAAACAGGAATGGGCCAAAAGAGTGGCACAATGACACAGTTTGGGTCACGGCCCAGCACCCACAGCAGCACCCATGAGGCAAAAGGGCACAATCACATTCTGGGGTGGAAAAAAAAGGGGTTTGGCCACAGGTGGCACAATGACAGGATTGGAGGGACGGCAGCGGAGCAACAGCATGAGGTCAGAGAGTGGCACAAGGGCACGTGGGGAGGTCACGCAGCAGCCACAGCAGCAGCATGAGGTCAGACGGGCACAATGCAAAGTGTGGAGGTGGGTGGCAATCCCAGCCCCCTGTAAAGATGGTTGGTGGGGAGGGAGAAACTGTCAGCAGATGTGGGGCATCAGGGGGGGTGGGGGGATCAAAAATAGGGGTGGAGGTAGTTTAACCCAGATAATTTCTCACAGTTTGGGTGAGGCATCATGGTGATGTTCTGACCCCTTTAAGGCTTTGGGTGTGTAAAAAACCTGGCCGATCCACGCCTAAATATCTGAAAAAGTCAGTCGCCCCATTTCCCCGTGGAAAAGGGGGTTCTCCTTGGGGGGAAACCGATGGCCCCCGCGCACTGACACCCCCCTTGATCCCACATTACTGGCCGGGCGGGGCGCTTTTCCACTCAAATCGGCAATTTGGGGCCCACTCACCATTTTTGGCTGCCCAGTATTCAGGGGGATCTTTAAACGGGGGCGGAAAAGGCTGTCCAAGTGGCCACCACCTGTTGGTTAGGGTCGCTTCAGGTCCTGCTGCTGCTGGCACTCCCCTCCTCACTAGGGGGTAAAAAAGCTGTCATCAGTGACCCCGGGACTTGGGTTGCTGCTGATGGGCGGGGTACTGCTCCGACCACCCACCTTCCCCCGGCAGCTGCGGCAGAGTAGGAGCACTAAGAACCCCCCGGGTCAGACCTGTCAGAGGGGGGACGATGCCGCACTGGGCGGGCTATTGAACGGGGGTTTCCCTATAGTATTTGAGTTTGTCCCCCCTCTCAATAGCGGGGAAAAAGGTCCCATTTTGGACGGTAGCGAGGGTCAATAGGGGGGGGAGACCCAGAAGTCTCCCCTCTGCCGGGATGCTGACTATTCGCTGTCACTAGCCAGGCAAATAGCATGTGGGGCCATCGCACAAGTGACTCCGAGGGGCTCCCTGCCTCCGTCTCCACTGTATACTGCCACGGTGCTTGCGGGTCATCTGCCTCGTTTTCCTATCCCATCTACCTCCTCAGTGCGCCCCTGCCCCTCCTCTCTTGTCCCCCGGGTAGAAAATCCATCATTTCACCAGACATGCTTCTGCTCCAAGGGTCCTCCTCATCCTCTCCCCCATTTAACCCCAAAT